>CM037835.1:33143796-33169779 GCA_021234535.1 Stichopus chloronotus | reverse complement strand
AGTGAATCGTTTAAGAATGTCATACCTATTTTATTTTTCAACAGTTGGGAGGGGGGCTATCTACGACGCTATGTGTAAGCCAATACATAACACTGTGAAGGAACTTTAGTTTTCTGTTTACTGTTTCTACTGATGCACTCGGCTCTTATTCCCAGGGATATGTTTTTCCCCCTTCTGTTCTCGAGGGACCATAGCGACAAGATACTGGCGCTACCGACTTCCTCCTATCACCTCTGATCATGCCTATGTCTGTTCGTTGTGTTGTAATCCCATGTGAATTACGAATATTAAAGCAATATCCATAGAAGCAGGGCTCTGCAGGACAAACCCAAGCATGTTATGCACCAGTTGCATGTTGAGGAAGAAGAATGGCATAAAGAGGAATTTCTGGTTCTGTTTACCAGATTGTTGGTTTTGTTTGTGCAACCATGTTATAAACGACACTTCTTCCGCAGGCAGATGATTATACCAAGTGAAAAATTCTCAACTTTTAAAATTAAAGCCAAGAATGGTTCACTATCAAAAATGAATTTGCAGACACAAGAATGACGTGTGAGTCCATATGTGTTTGTTTCTATATCACGAGATGAGTGTTTATATTTATATCGATATCTCATGAGCATAAACAGATCACAGCATTATAGATTAAGGTTTCGATAGTTACAGCAAGATCACATTCAGAGACAGCACTCCAAAGACAGCATCATTGCAAATAATACGGAACTTCTGTGTGTGTGTATGTTAGTGTGCAGCACTCAAACAGATTGATTTATCGATCAATGATCAATAAATTGTACCATAATAGGATGGAATATATCACACAGAAACTGAGAGCATGTATGTCACCGTGCCACTGGTCGAAAACTTTCAGTCTCAAAAGGCATGCTATACCGGTATGTAATTATGGGGGAAAACCCCACAGAAACTGTGGCGTCAAACTGATGTCCAAATCTTAATCCACTTTGTCTTTTTGCTAATTCTGAGAGGAGGGTCAGACAAAAAGGGATAACCGGAGAGACCAACGTGTCTAGCTGGATAAATATATTAAACTGTTATGCTCTATGAGACACAGAGGTATCAGCCTGTAGTAACATTGAAACTTCAGTGGGGGGGGGGGGGAAGGGGTTGGGGCGGAAAGATATGCCCACCGACAAGATACGAAACGTTATTTGTAGTTAGACCTTAAGAAAATATTGTAAGTAAGGTGTTTGGTTTGATGTACCAGTGTTATGTTTTTTTTTTGGTTTTATTTCAACAAATTTTTGAATGTTGTTCAACTCATAGTGTGCCGAAAATGAAAAGAAACGCTTTCTCATATACGTTCTTCAATAATGACATCCCCGGTTGTGGATTAATGACAAACTGTGAATATCAAGTGCAATTGCTGAGCATGTGAATGGTGTGTGCACATGAGCAATTTGCTGTCGGTTGGAGATCGGTTTTTGGTCTAATCGGTCGAATTGAGGTCCCGGATTTATCAGAGGTAAGTCACTCGTCGTACATCATCGTTCAACATCGTTCTAGGGCACATCCTTTTTGCTACTGAAAAACGACGTTCGATGGAAGTAACAAAATATTGCAGTCTTTTTACCGACGTCAAATGGACGTTAAATGGAGATTGAACGGTCGGATTATGTTCCAAACGACGTCAGATGGCCGTCTTTGGTGAATCCGTTCGACGTCGATCGGTTTTTGCAAACGACGACGAAAGTGACGTCGGACCGATATCGAAGACGTCTTAAAGCCGGAGTCGAACCGACGGCAAAATGTTTGAGTTTCCATATGTAGGAATGAGTGGCCTGTACATGTCGTGGAGAACCAAAGATAGGTATATAGGCATGTTAAATAAAAGCAATGATCCTTCATTCAGAAAGGCAAATGATTCTGTTGATTCCCATCAACAACAAAAATTGGTTCCCTGGACTGGTAGACTCTACTCCGTAGACTCGACTGTGTGATTTGTACGCTATCGACCCAACTTTCATCACAAATTGTGTTTGTCAACAGGCCCGTATGCAGCTTTTTCGGTGGGGGTGGTTCGATTTTACCACAAGTGGAACATTTTACCCGATAATTATGACGGACTAGTGTCGAAGACACATGCAAAGGCCTACAATCAAAATCTGAGCGGAACTCCAGATCTTGTGGGGGGGGGGGGGGGTTGGTCCGATACGGGCCTGGTCAAAACATGAACTTGTCGTCTGCTTATAGGTGTCAACATTGTAAAATTAAGAATATTTTGATATTCCGGGTTTGTTTCCTGCATATTCACTGATACGAATCAATAAACACGTACTGACATAACAAGATGGTTGACACCGCGTCAAGACGCAATCCATACTATCAGCAATTTGACGACAGTGAATGAAGTCATTTTCCTTCTTTTTTTTTCTTTCACAGTTTTACCAAAATTCAGAAAGTTCCGATTTCTGGTATTCAAACCATAGTAACTCGATACGTCACAAAATGTGGACTTGGACTTCTTCAATGCAGCCGTTACAGGTAAAAATAACAATACTTTACTTCTTCGACAAATTGAGCTTTAGAGGCATCAAGGAATTACTCGTTGTGACCTTGCTGCGAAGCATTTGTCAACTATTATGACACGTTTGTAACAGAAATATGTTTAAAGGAAATATCTTCCCAGTTGAAACAGATAGATAATACGTTTGCAATACACAAAGTACGAAAAATTGTGTACTGAATCAAAGCAAAAAGGTCCCTTTGCATAGAAACAAAAGTCTGTGTAAAAACTGAAGTGAATTAAATATTCCTTCATTCACGTTTGACCAACTGCACCGACAATATTTAATCTTCAATGTCATTTCATCACTGCAGAACAATCTACGTACCTGCCTATCGGGAGTTGTCAACTATCGAGTATCGTGTTGCAAAGGTTTGCTGTGCTGGCTACCAGGAAGCCAGGGGACGGTGCGTGCCACATGTTTCAAACGGTAGGTATTTTCATTTATAAGAAATTGAAGATTGTAAGTTACTGTAAATATAACCGTATACCGTAGATGGCCATGGCATAGATCCTTGATACTATAGTTTGAGAAAATCGTAAAGACAAATATATAGTTCGATCATATCAATTTGCAGAACGGAATGACCGATCCTATTGGGGCCGTAGACTGCATAATTTGGGAAAGATAATTATTCAACTTGAACCAGCGGACGCCATTTGTAATATTTGCATACCAACTTTAATGACTTCATCCTTCTGTGAGAGGCATCGCTTAGTGGTGATATTCCTGAATGAGTTTTTAACTTCACAATTCATAAACTTTATATTCAAACTAAAGCCGATTTTGAAGATTCAAAATATTCATCGCTTGGCTTCACTGGTACGGACACTCTACTGGCAGATACACCATTAGCCTTTATAAAGATACCAAAAGGAAAAAACAGTCAAAATTGATTGAAAAAAACACCAAACTTTCATAGACATTTTAACAGACATGTTACATGTTACATTTGAAAATCCAGCAAAATTTTTCGTGTGCAAGCCTCACAATCGGTTCTCGTCTGCTGCATTTCCAAGGAAATGCATAGGCGTAGATCCCGGGGGGATGGGGGGTTAAATATATACTCCCCAATATTTGACTAAGGGGGATGGTCAATGTAATCATCCCCCCCCCCCCCAATGTTCAGTCTACAGATACGTGTTTTTTTACTAACAACTAAGCTACATTTATTCTCCCCTCATGATTAACATGACTCACGTTGTTCACCTACGTGTGTATTATAATGCTGTCTATGTACGCTACGTTACATCAGAAGGTTTCCAAACTTTTTACATCATTTTCAAAACGTTTCGAGCCATGAAAGTCACATACTTTAAGTTTCTGTCATTTAAGCTGGGTAGTCAGTAGTCTCCCATCTTCGCTAAAATACTCCAGACCGTCCCATATAATTCGTTTAACCTTGAATGGAATGGGAATGGTTGATAATTTGAATGGGAATGGTTGAATGGGAATGGTTGATAATTTGGGAACTATATCATCTCATTCTGTTAGGTTGCACAAAAATTCCAGCTTAAGTTTTAGGTAATCATATGTATGTCCTTTGCATTACTTTCATGAATAAAGTTGAAAATTTTCTGGTTATCTCCAGCCAACTTGCAAGTCATGTGATGGTCTTCGAACTCAAATTTTTGTTACCGGGGATAACCCTGAGTTGATACCTGCCTTTTAAAACTTAACGGTACATCGTTGCTCTAGAATTGTTCAATTTCAGTCCTCCAGTGCAACTTGATAAAGAGTTTTGTGCTCAAAAGGGCCTTTCCTAAGCGTATAATCATGTCAATACCCTACAACATTACCTCTGTATTTTACCCCTTAAAGCAGTCTTCCTGGGGCCTCTGAGGCGTTAAAACCCAGGAACTTCCGGGGGCTTCGCCCCTTGGACACCAACAGGGGCCCTAAGGCGGGTCCCTGGACCCCACCCTTTAGGGGCTTCGCGCTCGTCGTGCACGCTTCGCGTGCACACATCATCCCCCCCCCAATGTTGAAAAGAAATCTACGCCCCTGAGGAAATGACTGCCTTGCAGGACACTTTACCTCTAGTTCGAGGTGATGCTATAAACGTCATCTACTCTCGAGACAAAACTGCACAAAAAAAGAAAAAAAAACAAATAATTCTGAGAAAATCGCTGAAGAATAAAAACTGTAGTAACGATTGCTCATTTTGACCCAATCCAACCCTTTAACCTTTCTAATGAAACTGAACAGTCATCGAATGAGGACAAACCAGACCGTGTTTCCCTTTACAAACCCCTTGACCTACGACGACCTGCCACAAAATGTCGAAGGGTGGAATTTGGCAAATGACAGCGACGGCTTCAACGAACCAACATTTTCGTGTCGATTCCGACAACACCTTTGTCCATTGAAAAAACAATAGAAGGCAACAGCAGTCAATAATAACAGTCTGTGTCCCGTCACCCCCCCCCTTCCCCGGCGCCACATGTAAAGTACATCGACTTCATGCATTCTACTGTAGCCAATGAATGGCGACCAAGTCGACTGAGTACGTACGTCTTTGAGGTTGTCGCGGTTCCTTCTGCTCATCTTATGACTTTTTAAATATTTACTGAGTCCGCGAATGACGACCAGAAGTCTACTTTTGAAGATTACTTCCCGAATAAGAAATAACTACAACTTCCGAATTTTTATTAATTACTTGCGTGCTGGAACTGATGCGAACTGAGCTATCAGGGTAATTTTCCTGTCTTGTCATTTCATTCAGTGATGAAGTAATTGAAAACAGATGCTATTTATAACGACTAAACTTAACCTTTGACATTCTTTTGATTGCTTCTTTTCCTCTCCTTTCCAAGATGCTTTTTACTGTATTGTCATCATTTTCTCTTACTTTCTTACTCTTACCAGATGTCCACCACTGTCATAAATTGATGTATACGCATCCGTATTTCGAGATCGGAATTTATGCTCAAAATGTTCAGAACAACAATATTCGATACCAAATTTCCAACCAATAACATCAATCATTTTTTTTTTTTTGAATAACTGCTGAAACATAACGCGATGCCTGCTTACGTTTTAGCTTATTTTTCTTTTATTGGTGATCTGCACAGGACCAGGAGTCCCCACAACAAGTGGAAGTGGCATCACTGTTCGACCTGCGGTAAACAACAATGGTCCGCAAACAGGTATCGATCAAAATAATACGAGAAACGGCAAACGCGAGAGGTTTCCAACCCAGAAGGTTATTCCCAAAGTACCACCGGTTCCCGGTGACGTTGGCATAAACCATCATGACGGTGCTGGGAGAGCCATTCCGGATGGGTCCCAACATGCCGGTAAAGGAAACGTCTTCCTTGAGGAGAAGACGATATTGGTCAAAGATGGAGGAGGTTACGATCACTTCCCGGAGAATTACCATCCTCCTAATGGTTCTGGAATGATTGGTGTTGCTTTAGGTGTGGGAGTGGTCATGTCACTCACCGGGTGTTCTTGTTGGCGTCGTCATCATGAAGTTCAGAATCCGTAAACTAACCTCAATGGACGCGTGAGTAACCGTTTGTTTATTCGTTTATCAAATTCTATCACAAGTTAAGCATATTTCACAAACCTTTCAAAAAGTATATCATATGATTGTGTTTTCTATTGTGGGAGGGGGGGGGGGTGGGGATCGAGTCATGCAATTCAGATATTAACTGACATAACTGACTGCATTGTAAGACTGTGTCGACGAGTGCATATTAAGTAGGTTTCAAGGTGGAAGTAAGAACATTCACAACATTAGTTTATTATGATGGTCCAATACGATCAATGATGTTTACATGTGGATACGTCTTCATGTTTTTCCTTCATTAATTTCAAAGGTTGCTTTTGACCAGAGAAAAGAAGTCAAGACGAACCACCAGGAAGAAATCTCAGACTGTGTCTGAAGCTCTGAGCAAGCGTAAGCAAGTAAGACAGTTTCTACATTAAATTTGATAGCACAGCTCGTTTCTCTTATCTATTATCAGGGAGCTGCTATTCCCTGCTATTATGAGGTATAGATAGTATAACTCGGAATAGTCATTGGCCTGAAGTATGAAGTGTCATATAGAAACTGCTAGCTGTCTGTTAAGTACTTGATGCAGTGACAGATGCCGTAGTTGTGTAAGCACAGGTGTTTGTGTGTAAGTGGGGTGGAGGGGGGGGGGGGGGGTGGAAGGCAACTTGCTACTACACTGTCCCATATACCATTATATTCCCACTTGATACCGGACTTGATATAAAACCATCCCCTACGGAAGAAGTTGTTATGGGGTATGGCGTGAACTAATGCCTTGTTTCTGGTGTCACAATAGGAGAGTAGTAATGGATTTGCTGCTGTAGAAAACTACAAGTTCCAACTTATATTTTGACATTGTGTCGCCTACACCATAGGAAGGGGGGGGGGGGGGGAACTGAGTCTATTTGCCCATTATTTTACTTGTTCACTAGACTACCATAAACTGTGTCAGCACACTTCCATCTTACATTATGGTAATGTTATTTACACGTAATTACATATTCCATATTAAAACAGGATTATCTTCATGGTATATCACTTTCTGACCTTACGTTCAGATTAAAACATGCAATTTCATTGACGTTTCACATGCGATACATTCATAACATGTCAAAACTCCTCCCTTACAGGAAGGGCACTTCCATTCCTAGCGCCCTTACATGATATGTTTGCGCTGTAATTTGAGAGATTCCTCACTTTGGTCTTACTGTATATGCTGTAATAACGATACGAAACCCTACAAATTGTAAATAAAATTTTTGCTTATTCTTCTTCCGTTTGAAAATATACAATAAATTTATGACATCATAAACCCCCGGTGTTCAAAAACACCATATGCGGGAGATGTGAACATCCTTGACTGTGAGGGTGCGTATACAGTCTCATCATCTTCCGCAAGCGAATAAAACTCTGTACATTTCATACATAATTCTTACATCTCTCCTCAGTGGAAAGAGCTGTGTCCTACGTAGACGTCATGGAAGTGCGCGAGAGAAAATAGTCCAAGATCAGCAAGCAGTCAGCTACCAACGAAAATGATTCCCCAATGTTCTCCTCCCAAGGATACCTGAAGGGACGATAGAATCGTCGGACGCCTAAACACTCCCACGAAAGGCAAATGACTTACTAGAGCTCAAAGAAGTGAGTCTTCTCCCGAAAATCTTCCCGCCCTACGCCGTCGTTAAGAAGGCGAGTAAATCTTCTTCTAATGGAACAGAAAGTGACCGTCATTCTAAATTTTCTTTAACTGAAGTAACCCGATCAAATTCGTCAGCGTACGCGAAAGTTGAAGATTTTAGCGACGTTGTCCTTGGTGCAAATCTACCGGTCTCCACGCGGAATTCGTATATGCCTCCGAAGGCGACGAGAGAGAAACGGCATTGGCTACCTTATACGCGAAAGTGAATAGAAATAAAAATTCCAACAACGAGCACAAATGTCGATTGAGTCAATCTACGATATCCAACCGCTTCGTCGAAGAAGAAGAAGAAGAAGACTCTGTTTAGGACGGTTAGACCGCCCTCTAAGTCAATCCACTGGCTTGTTGGTCGATGGTAACTACTTGAAATATGACAGATTAAAGAGAGGCCCTCAACCAAGGAGTTTTAGAAGATCAACACATTTCTCTGAACTTTACGAATCCCATATAGTGGACATTTATTCTTCCTTCTTTTTTTTTTTTTCTTTTTTTTTACGAGAGAGATTACATAGCGCGCTCAATAAGACTGTAAATAATCGAAAATAGTGGCGCTATTCAACAACTACTCATCCTTAAAGTTTATTCCGCCTTCCATGGATTCTGAAAATAGTTCAGGAAGTCATTTGGCAGGGTCACGTCTTGATTTTTCTACTGATTATGTGGTACGTTATCCGTTTGAACCTCTTTTACTCCTTAAAAACGTATACCCCTATGGAAAATATGCTGCGTTAGTTGATGATCAATACAATGGATTTAGTTGAAATTGGTTTTAAGTGTTTTAAAGCTGATTTTCAGATTTGTCAATGAAAGTCAAATATCACGGAATATGTCACAGCCGCTACAAAATAACATTGTTTGAGCAGTATTTTTTCGAGATGAATATTCATATCCATTCCCAAATGGTCTGTTTGATTAACGTTGATTAACTGCTACGCTTTCTCTGAGTGTCTGAATTTCGGAGGGCCAACAAAAACGTCGAGACAATTTTCATCTTCAAATATGTGGAAGATGAATGCATAGTTCTCTTTCATCAGGTTTTGTGACATGCGATCTTTTCCTCTGCTTTCTCTTCTCTAAAACGCTGACGGAGAATATAGGTAGATGACCAATTCATATTCCATCTTTACTAGACTCTTCAATGATGATCAGTGATATTGCAGACAACTGAGATGCCTTTTACCAAATTTATAGCGAGAATGTCGCCAAGGAAGATGGGAATTGCTGACTTAATTAGACTTATTCCAGTAATGTTTATGTACATGTTTTATTTTGCTTGAAGTAAAGTTATCATATACCATTAAAGGTTGAAAGCTGAGTCACTATAGGTCACCTATACCAATGTATACAAGAAGGGGTTTTCAAAAATCCTGCTTCACGTCTTTGAAGAATATCTATAGTAATACTAGGGGAGCATTGATGCAAAAGATGTATCGACTCCTGAACGTTTATGCTTTTGAAAATTTTGAGAACTTTGATGAATGACCTAATTATAAATTATTAACTGTTCAGTAACTAGATTTAACTAACTCAAATTCCCATAAACAATTGTACAAAGACACAGTGTATTATGCAAACCAGACATCCTAATGTATACGAACAAATTCCATATGTCTCTGCATCAACGGAGTTCATTATGCATTACACAATGTCTAGAGTAATGTAAATTACTTAGTGTGTATCAGATTACGTCCATTTCGTTGCAACCATAGAGTGGTGTAAAATGTAAATCCACATAGTGTTGAAATTATTTCACACTCTTGCATCGTACATTTTAATCATTCTATTATTCGAGGACCATCTTCGTCACGGGAGACTGGAAAGAATTAAGGGTCCGTCAATTCAGGTATAGGGCACTATGTGAATTCATCAGCAGTATCGATTGGTCCATTTCAGTATTCACTTTATTCAAAAATGTTGGTAATCCTGCTCCTCACATAATTCAGTACAAACGTTGACATAATTTTACGCATGACTGCTCTGCTAATTTCACCCCGACGGAATGAATGACATGTAACATATGAGGTACTGTATAGTTTTACAATCCGAGTTACAGTCTGTGGAACGTACTCAGTGTTTAATTTCACCTTTTAACCTTCGAGTGCCAGCTAAAATTACGGACAGTATCCTGCATGTACCGCTGTTCTCGTCACATTTTCTCTGGGGAAGTTGTAGGGGAAAGCTGTGAAAGTGGTCCTATTTACACAACGTATGTGCAATTTGAACCAACCTGGTGTGTAAAATGGATCATCTGGTGTGTTGTACGATGATCCACCCGTTAGGCTCAGTCAGCAAAATAGGCCTATGGCTGCGAAATTTGTCTCAAATTACCTTGAAAGTGTGAATCGAGAAGAGGAACCGCTGTACTATACGCTTCCCCCATTTAAGTGTTACATTCTGCCAGGAAACCAAAAATGTTATCTCCCAGTCGGTAGAATCCTCTTGCCCTGTTCTTGCCACCCCGCTACCCAGTTCCAAAGTTTGGCCCCGCCACGCGCCAATAACAAGAATAGACCAAGGTTAGTGATAGACTCATTGACTGGAATTACTCATAACAATAAAACAAACTGCGGGGAGGGGGAAGGGTAGACAAATTCAATCTTCACGCCCGCTGCTATCGCGTATTCATTTTCATGCGTGTAAGTAATTGAATCTCCATGGATGTGTGCGTATTTGAGACCGTTCCACTTACACACCATTTGGTTAATGGTCCATATTTCACATCACATGTTGGTTCAAATTGACGACGTTGCTCTGGTTTTTGCTCAAACTAAGCCGAGTGTAGTATGTAAATGAACAGCTTAACACCCAAGACGGGGATACAGATGAACACATCATTTCTGATCGATGACCCAAGATATTTACAACTCGAAAATAAAGACCAATTCACCACTTTTCAAAGAAATTCCAAAAGACTTGTTTAAAATCACCTTGATCTTATCGATTGAGTCAAACCCCCGTGAGCATACTGGATAAGATATCATTGGTAATGGCGGCGAAAGGGAAAAAAAAAACAAAGTATCAATTACACTTTGTACTTAAAAAATGAAGTTTGTGCTTAATAAAAGAAGTACATGTATTCAAATTTAAAACTTTTCTACTTAAAAAGTGTTTACAAACTTTCAAAAATTCAAAGGATAGATCGTCCGTGATTCATCTGTTGTAGGTGTTTATTGATGAGGCTGAACAGTTAAAAATCATGACTAAAACTATTCTTCTTTGTGTGGCATGTTAGAGCATAATAAACGCCCGATTTCCATTAAGTTGTTTGAACTTTTGCACTGTTCAAAATGTAAATTTACAGACAATAAAATACAGAAATACAAAAGGAGTACAGAAATGTTCTGGTAATTAGTTTCAAGACAATTTCTGTAATTCTATGTTGTTTCTTTGTTTATTTTCTGTAAATTTACAGACATTTTTTTTACAGTGTGGCTATTAAAATCGACGGCACTTGCTCTAAAATGTCAGTCATAAAAATACGGTACCCCCCCCCCTCCAACAGGTGTTGGTACACTGAAACGGTAATACAAAGAGCTGATGCATTAGTAATACACGTCCGTTGTGCAGGCTATCTTGGAAGGTTAAAGGATAGTCCAACCAGAAATTTAGCTTTGATATGTTTAAGAGTAAGTAAATGTGACCCTTATAGTAAAACTTCCATCCAGTTCCCATGCATAGTTCTCGCGATTTTATCAGTTTGAGTTACCCCCTTTGCTATCAACTGTGAACTTGAAGCAAACAGGAGTGACATCATCTCTTCACATTGCTAAAGAGTCTTTTGTTTTCTTCATTTTAAAATTTATTATTTTGACCTTGAAATCAGCAGGTGGTCAGCCTATATACTGGTTACGTGAAGGTCACAAAACTCTCATACCCTTCCTACATTCACATTATGATATCACTATATATTGAAGTATTAAATTTGGTGTATATTTTAAAGAAAAACATAAAATGCTTTATAAATGTGGGGAGATGACATCACTCATGCTTGCTTCAAGTTAACTGTCAGTAACAAATGTGGCAACTTCAACTGCTCGTATCTCGGGAACCACACATGGGAATTGAATGGAAGTTTCACTGTAATAGTCAGATTAACTTACTCTTCAACATATCAAAGCTATCTTTGTGGCTAGACCATCCTTTTAATGTTAGGCCTATAAAGCGACAGTGCTAAGAGGTGAACAGAGTGAAGTATGTCTTGATGTGTCACTGCAAAGAACGCATGAGATCCGGGAGTTTTTGAGATGAATAGTAAAACCTGTTCTTCTGAAGCACAAACCTTACCCAGAGATGTTCATAGTATGGCACCTTCGGAGATGATTAAATTTCTGTCCTCGTTTTGTAGGTAACGTTTCTTTTTTTTTTTCTTTTTTTTTTCTCCACAAGAAACCATGAGTACGATAACAATGGATAGGTAGTGAAGCGTATCCTAGTACTAGCCACCCCAAAAACCTTTGACAGCTGAGGTGTACAAGGTTTATCTTACTTGGTCGCAATGCTATGCATTATCCAACCGTTCGCATTCACTACAAAAAAAAAAAAAATCAGAACTCGAAAAAAAAAAAAAAAAAAAACAATCAGGAAAGGATGACACAGGCATTACACACCCACAATAGGGTAACTATCAGCAGTGTATAGTATATAATGCGGTGTATGGTCAACTACTATCCCCGAACGTTGTACTGTCTACGCAGTCACTAGTTCAACTAAACAGTAAAACACCATAAACTGAACCTCTCGAGCGATGTCTCCAATCTAATCAGAGAACGTTTCTCTTTTTCAGGTAAGTCGTATTCAAGCTAATGTTACAAACCTCTGTTTGTGTGTAATCCGGCGTTTTTCGATCGCATCGACTGGGTATGGTGTAGAGTGTAGTTGCTTTATACCACGCTGCTACAGATGCTGGATGAGGGTCTCGGAAGGAGGGTAGGTGGGGTGAGTGAGTACGGCACTTGGTAGAGAAACATTTTCAACGTGCTTTTATGAATTTTTGTATAGAGTTCATTGCCTGCAATTTCACAGAAATAATGAGCTTAGTACGGATCAGCTGCAGTAAAGACAGGATATGGAGAGGAGGTCTGGGGCACGACCACAGTTTTCCCCGACCATGTGATCTGCAGGATAATAATCTATAGCGGATCGAGTCTAGCTCTGCGTGTCCCCAAGGCCCCTTGTATTCTCACGAACCTCTGGTTTGCCTCTGGCTGATTACTTCCGAGGCCCACATCTAAGCCACAGTCCTTTAAGATTCATCCTCATTTGCCATCTTGCAGTTAGCACATCACACAACTCAGTACAGAGCCTCAAGGGTAGTAGGCTTATATTTAAAGCGTCACAATGGGTTGATAGTGATAAGTTTGTGAGGATTTTGAAAGAAACAAACGCATGGCAATGCTTATTTAGCAAACAGTAGTTCGTCAAACTTCACATCCAAACTTTATGAAACTGTTCTTGTTCTTGAATGATACCTTAATTGGCTTGTTTTGTCTTGCGCGTATAGAATAAGCCACTACTTATGTGAAAATGTGTGTGGTCACGAAATTTTAAATAGGCCTAACTAAATCGAATCTAATTACTCACTCATTGATGTTCATTTGTATGTGCCACTTGGATATCCTCTTCAAATTAGTTCCGTAGGTACACTATGTGAAAAACAGAGGCGGACTCAAGAGGGGGGGGGGGGGCGGGGGGGGCGGGGATGGTCGAGGCTAGGAGCTTCTCCCTTTCAGTTTTCTTTTTAAGTAGCCCCTTTTTCCCTGGTTATTTTATTTGGCTTTAATAGACTATCCAGTTTGAACTTAATTAAATCTGAAGAATTAGTACCCATTTTCTTAGGTTCAAAATTTTGGATTATATAAAGCTAGTGCATTGCCAGATCCGACTATCACAGAAGAGTCACAACACAGCAAGTGGAGGCGTCGAATTGGCTGCACTGCATATGCTTGTATTTGCATTAAAAATGTTTGTGTTTGTGCTTCCACTCTGAATCCTACAGAAAAAGGATTCTGCAATTGGAAATTGAGAAAACAAAGAGTCTGCCCACAATTGCCTTAGTTCCTGTGGTGGACCGGAAAGGGGGAGGGTGTCTAGAAGTCTAAGACAAAGTGAGATTTCTGATTTTTCCTAAATAAAGTGTCTTTTTTCTATTTTTTACTACATGCTTTAATCGTCTATCCCCCTCGGACTCAGAGTAAAATCTGGATAAACTATTACTCATTTTCCTGGGATTGCCGTTGGTAAAACCTTTTGCGTCCAAAAAGACAGTTTTGACTGGGTTCTTTTAGCATGTAAACTGCTACTTACATGCAGCTCAAGTACCGACCGGAGGGTGCTATTTCCGGCCATCTGGGGAATTTGAAAGCCAAAATTTTCTTGCACGCTCCCCTGCAACCAATACTGGCCCTCTGCTTAGATAGTCCTGCCGTTACTCTGCCCCCCCCCCCCCCCCATCTATTTTCTTTTTGTCCCTGATAGTACCCTTTTGGTGTAGACTGCACCACCTCGTTCGTAAACTTCTGGATCCCATCCTGATAAGGTATGGGTAATGTCCGAAACTGTCGCCGTGGCGACCCCACTTAGCTGAAAAAAAATCCAGCCAGTTAGAAAATTTGGGACCTTTTCACCCCGTAAAACATGCCTCCAACGATTAGCCCTGCATGCACAGTGACATAGGCTTAAATATCGACTAACATTTATTCCCTTGGACAGAGGGATCAGAAGTGGGGCAATGTGGTTTCAAGATCTTTCCAATATACTGTCCACCGATCTCTCACATTTTCACTCTGAATCACCGCAGTAAGGTCTAAGAATGAATATGTCGTCACACAAGATGAAAAAAAAATAATCACTGAAAAAATAGAAGAGATATGTTCAAAATCTAGCATCAAATGTAGCACCACTTTGCATCCAGACCAGGCCTAGGTAAACAAAACGTTTACAATGGTAGATGGACACCCCTCTTCTTAGACCAACTCGCAGGGCATCGCCCATCCACAAGTCAGCGGCACCCCCCCCCCCCCCCCTTACGCCTCTTTGGAGAAAACCTGGATCTGCCCCTGAAAGACACTTGACAGGTTTGGAAAAAATGAGTGATTATCAAAAACCTCAATGTGTCCCTTGAAACCGACACCAGGAAATTGTTGCTAAGGACTGTTACTTCACCTTCAAAGGTGATGGAGGCTGGATCAGATTCGGGGGATGACAGGGGGATGAAAGGGGTGATATTTTGTGCAACATGTTCTCCTCTTAGACCCTGCTGCAAGAAATTATTTTAAAGTCGAGCGGGTATCGGTTAGGATTAGCCGAAGTCGGTACCTCGACAATTTGCAAAATTTTCTCTAGATGGCAAGTTTTTTTCTACCATAGCATTTCGACGATTTGACAATTTTTTTGTCGAAGATGTCGAGATGGCGTAAGTCGATAACTCGGCAATTTCCGAAAAGTCGAGGGTATCAGGTTATTTGTCACACGATATCTCTACAATTCGGCAATGTTTTTATTCCGAAACGTCGACTAAACTTAAGTCGGTACCTCGACAATTTGCAAAATTTTCTTGAGATAACAATTAACGTCTCGCATGTCCCCCTTATATGTCTGCCGTACCTCTCACCTTGATATTTCTCTCTCTCTCAGATCTGCCTCTCTTGTACTGTACGGTAAATTCTTAAATACACCACTCTCTGACATAACCAGTACTGTATACCCTGATGCTTACATTGCGCCTGATTATTTTTATTTAATTTATGTGTACACGAATACTATAGCTTTTGCCAAAAAGTGCAAAAACCTGTTGGTTTCAGTTTGCGTTTTCTTTAAAATCATCCTACAGTTCTATCATTATGAACTTCACTGAGAATATGGGAAGTACTGGGAGTCCTCCTTAAAACTTTCGCTGTGATTCAAAGTCGCGTTCACCTCAATTGTGAGTCGACTTCGGTCAGATTGTGACATAAAATCCTTTAGAAGTTTGCAGTAGGGCCGGTGATTAAAGCCAGGTCCATATGAAAAGCACCAATACTCCCAAGTTAGATCTAACAGATACAGTACCCAGCCACTCGCAGGTCAGATTCCGAGAACAGTTTACACCACTCGGATTCACCAAAGAGAATTATACCATTATACATTGCTTCCAGCTCATCTTCCAACTCACCATCGATATGACATATGAAGCGCCAATCCAGCATTTTCAGCAGGGGTGGGGGCCTGACCTGAGAGCAAAAGTCTTTTTCGCCCACTGCGGGCAGGACTATCTAAGCGGAGCGCCACCATCAGTTGGCGCGGAGCGTACCAGAAGACTTTGGGCTTTACAACACCCCCCCCCCCCCCCAGTTGCTCGGAATCGGCGAAAGGCGTCCTGGGCTTCATGTACCCGGCCTTAAAATAGGGCCCTCATGTCTGCAGTTAATGAGAAAAAAATCATGCTATGGAAAAATGGTACTAATTTGAATTGCTCTAATCTAGAATAGTTATGCTATCGTAATTTTCTGAAAAGTTAATTCAACAGTTTTTTTTTTCTTTTGAGAAATTTCCAGCAGCAGGTGACCTTAAGCAAAATCTGGTACAATATTTTGCAGCGATTGCAGACAAGTTTTTTCCTCGATAAATCATGGTTCCAGAAAAGATATTACAACAATTTCACTCTCATCGATTGCAGTTGTTTATAAGTTTCCTACAACCATCGATGATTGCATGGCGAAGTAGAACTCTTTCTTGTACCGATAACTTTTGAAAATGATATCCACATTGAGGAGAAGAAGATGTCATAGTATTGTGATAGATGGGAAACACATGAGAAAGACGGTTGGTCTAGATCTGTGAGAGGGTTGTAAGGAATTGATGAAAATTTTGGGGCAGGGGGTTCAAAAATTCTCAGACAGGTGTGGGGGAACCGCCTACCCACATTTTTTTTACAATTTTCATCTATCTACATGCTCACCTCAAATGAATTTCAACATAAATCTAGAGAACTATCTAGAAGCAACGCAGGCAGAAATTGCGAGTGTTCCTATCCGAAATGTCAAAAGAAATGTTAATACGTCAGAGCTGCATGCAATAAACGCACTGAAAACGACCACTGTTGTCGTTGTAAAACCGTTTGATAAAGGTAGAGGTATTGCGGTATACTGAATCACCACAATCATGCCGGAGTTGTAAGGCATTTGTCTAGTCACCACTACGAAAAGTTACATAGTGATATAACATCGGAAACTAAGAAGTTAGTCCAAGAGACGCTGCTAGACATGCTCTCTAAAAATGAGATTGATAAAAGCACTTTGGAGTATCTATCCCAGTACAACCACAAAACCCGCACACCAGTAATATAAGTGCTATCAAAAGTACACAAGGCCCCTCCGGCTAATTCAAAATTTGCTGGTACAGGGGCCCATAATCATCGGCAACGGGTCACCCAGGGAGAAAATCTCTGAATTAGTGGATTATTTCTCGCTTCCTCTTCTACCAAAACAAGACATATACGTGGAAGACACAAACCACATTTTAAAGGTTCTGGAAGCAACTGAGCTACCAAAAGCAGTACTCCTTGCAACTCTAGATGTCGTCTCCATGTATACCAACACTCCCCAAGAGGAGGCACTCGATATCTGTGAAGGAGTCTCTGCAAAGGCAGATACAAGCCCATGTGAAATTAATAAAATTTCTCCTACCTCCATGCGCAAACTAGTTGAACTCATCCTAAAAAGAATTGCTTTGAGTTTAATACATATTTTTATCGCGAAAATAAAATTGGCTGCGCTATGGTTAGCCAAGCTTCACCAGAAATCTACTTTGTGCTCAAAATGGAAAAAAGAGATCATCCCAACCCGATCCTAAAATGGCTTCGGTACAGAGACGACAGCCTATTGATGTATGATGGAACAGACACAGAACTCGAACAGAAACTAGTGGTGAAGATGAATTATATTCTTCATCTCCTCAAGTTCACAGTAGAAATCTCTAACTCTGAGTTCACGTATACCTAGATCTTAGAATGTTCAAATGTCCTAAGTTTCATTCTACTGGTTTATTAGATACAAAAATCTACGCCGTAATATAATGTTTGAGGAATTAACTGCAACGGAAATTTAAACTTAAGGCAATTATTAAATCAGGTCACGGTAGGTAGGACTTTACAATACAGACTTAGAATTCGTTAACTCGATAATTGTCATTCGAAACATTACCGTTACGA
Organism: Stichopus chloronotus; assembly: GCA_021234535.1. Lineage (NCBI taxonomy): Eukaryota > Metazoa > Echinodermata > Holothuroidea > Aspidochirotida > Stichopodidae > Stichopus > Stichopus chloronotus. The sequence goes on along the minus strand of CM037835.1, from coordinate 33,151,867 downwards.
AAATTCCGACATGGGGGGGGGGGGGGGTAGATGAGTCCAATTGATAAATGAACACCTGAATTCGTCACGCAGAGTGTATCAAAGTATGAGCTAAACGATTACATCAGTCAACTCACCAAAACTAGGGGACGATATTTGTTACAATGTCCCCCTACCATTCAAAAAGTGAGCCAAAACATCTCTCTTATACGAAATGTGAAGGGGGAATTGATATTATGTCCCCCACCTATCGAAATGTGGGGGACGTGTTCCCTCGTCCCCCCATTCCGATTGACGCCCATGCTTGGAGGGGCGATTTCTTTTTCTATTGTAATGATGGCATGGTTCTTTATTAATGTTATGAATCTAATGAATTTATATATTGGTGTTGATCGGGATTTTCTGTCTGTTGTATTTGTTTTACGTTTTACGCCATTGTTTGTCATCTTTTCCATTTTGCTAGTCTCCGTCAAGACTTACGGAATCTTTCCTCCTCCTGCCCACATTCCCACCACTCCTGTTGTTACCGCTACTCCCTTGTACTGCCCTTCTGTGTACTGCTCTGCTCTGAAGTGTTACATCCTCCAGTTGCTTTCGTTAGTAGGCGCGTGTTGTATGAATGAGTTAATAGAACTGTATGGGATGTATAATGGAAGAAGAACATACTACCATCGTCTTAACACAAGACTACCGTTGTGCTAGACGCCCAGAAAAAAAATCATGTTGCAGTTAAGTGGCTACAAAAGACCTGATATGACCGAACTTTAAGTAACCCCAGTGTACAGGACACACGTTGACCTTACAGAGAAGAAGCACGGCAAACTCGCTGTATTCCTTCCCTCCAAATGTATCAGAACAGTGGTCGCACATTAAATTTCATTATTGGCTGATGTGGCTGACTGCACTTTTCCGAATGCATGCGTAAAGTCGACACACCCACGCGATTTCCGTCCTTGACATATGGTGTACTCTATGATATCGCAACATCAGCCACATGGGAATCCCTCGAATGTGCTTATTAGTTTCCTCCCTTATTATTTTTCTAATGCCGTAATATCAGTGAGCTATCACAGCAAAAAAGAAAGTAAAACAAAAATGGACGGTTATTATTAGGACATGGTCCCAAGAGGAGTGACAAAGTAATATCACCCAATTCGGCTTCCTGATTCATGTACTCAGAGTTTTTCAGTCAGTCCAAAAGCTGTTAGTTGGGTTGTTCAGAAGTCTTGCCTCATGACGTTGGTACTCTTTTACTGGTTACCAAGCAAGATCGAGGGCGTCCTGTAAACTTGACATTCAAGAGCAAATATCTCTACGTATCGAACTGTTGACATTTTACAGGGAGATTTGCTTCAGCAGTAACTAGTACACAGTCAAGAATTTCTGAAAGTTTAGAGGGCGTACTCATGATATTCTCAAAATACTGTACTAGCAAGTAGTAGGGTCTTGCCCAAGACTTGGTTACCTTGTTGACGCTGACACAATGCTGGTAGTGAAGATACTGTGTGAAACAAAAATATTTTTGAAAATCTATTCTTCAGTTGAACTGACATGCATGCCTCGTCGCGTTGATACTATTTTACGAGAGATTTTTTTTTCAGAAATTTGATACTGTTGGAGGCTGTTATTCACACTTCTTTCTTCATTTTTTGTTACCATTTGTGAGTAGTGACCAAGAATGACAAATATAGGATAAAGTACCACAATGATTACATACAGTAGGATGTTGTCTACACCGAAACCTGCTAACTTTTGCTTCGTACTCTCTTTCTGTTAATCCTGTGGTTTACCCGAAGAATTTCAAATGTGTGTTAATGTGTTAAAAGTATTAGTACCTTTGACTCAAATGGAAGCTAGTGAAGATTAAAATATCTTATTCTGGTGATAACAATTAAGGTTCGACCTAATCTTCTTCTCAAGCCGTTTTAAGCTAAACTACCCTTCCTTAGCTTAATCCTGTAGATTTCTATAGGGGAAATTAATCCAGGCTACTTTATTCATGCATGACGTAGAAATGGGTAATTACATAATTCAGCCATAATTATACATTGCATACCTAATCAGCATTTCTCCCCGTTGGTGATAGGATAAATTCAAAACAAAGCCATTGTATTTGTGTCGCCATGAGTTAAATGAATTTTTGTAAGTCAGAAATTATATTTTTCCCACTCGGTAGTCACTTGATGATTTACAAAACGGAAGCAATTTTGCAATCCAGATGTAATCTCCTTGTTATTCCATCTCTGAATGTAAGGAATAACAACGTCTGCTGGGGAGTGATACAACTCTCACTTTGGTCGTTACTGAGACAGATGACTGTCTCTTGCACTGTATATGTAAACATGTTGTTTTGAAGCTTATCGTCCCATTTTCCCCACTATTGTCATCACAGAAGTATATAAATAAATCTGTAAATAAAGATATCGCCGTATATACTCAGCCGTTATCAGGTATTGGCATACCTCTTTCCTCAGAACCACATACACCACGACAGTGTTAATGCCTCTGTTTACCAACACTTTATGACGCCAGTGCGCAAAGTAAGGTTTCGGTTTACGAGATTTACAAGAAATGGATCTTATTTCAAGTGTACTGAACAAATGGCTGCAATTCCTTTGTCCTCGTGTTGACATTTAAGAATTGTGCATATGTGTTAAAGGGGCTCATTGAGTTGATATCAGTAAAGATTGCGGTGATTTTGAAGTATACAAACACACGACAATACTCACAATTAGCATAATTAATCAAGTTTCACATCCAATAGGTATCTGAAAATTGTCAATTTTTTCGAATTTTTGACCGTTACTTGCTCTGATTATGTGCATGTGAATGTACTAATGTGAAAATGTCTGGTCACAAAGTCTCAAAAACCAAATTTAATCGTTGGTACTCACTCATTAATGTTCCAACGTATGTAAAACTTTGGGATCCTTTTAGTTTGACTGTTTGTCATTAGTATGTGAAGGAAGCTTGACCGGTTTAGAAAAATTGGGTGAATTTCACATAGCAACTCAATGAGCCTCTTTAAACGATGTCGCTCAGTTTGATGACCAGGGGACTCTCTGACTCATTATCATTCTGTAAGTGCACACACTATATAAATCCTGAAGATATAATCTCGAAAATCTTGGTTTTCGCCGTAAAAGATCTACCACCCGCTGGAAAACTGACACAGTAACCATTCATTGCTCATTCAATTTTCAGCTTGAGATTGTCTGCCGCCTTCTTCCAAGTCTTGTGTAAAAGGCTGAAACAGTGTATGACATCTCGAAAATTGCATAAATTGCCTAAACTTTCACACCATATATACATTAACTTCAACTGCTTGAATATGTAATTAATAAATAACCTCAAATTAATCGAAAAAAAATATCGAGAAAATGTGTCCAATGACTATGGAACATTCCAATATTTAAAGTATGTCGCCAATAAAGAGCAATGAAATCACATTTTGGAGTGATGACCGAATTAATTATTACAGATGTTGAAAGCAGCCACAATGTCCGTCAAATCTATTAAATATTTACAAGTAAATTTCTGTCTCTTGATTGCATCCTTCATAAACATAGACCAGTTATGCGAATTTGTGACGTCAAGGAAATAACTCACATGATATGCCCTATGTTATCCTCTGTTTACATTACCTTTATTTCAAGGACAATTGAGAATTCATATGTAACAATTGGTCTTACTTTGTAAACATATTTTGTCTTCATTCAAAAATATTGATATCACTCACCAGTGTCTAAGCCAGATGGCCAGTAATTAAAAGATAATATGTAGGTCTAACAAAAGAAATACCGACACTGTGAAACACATCATCATATTTGCATTTTCATCAAACTTTGAAAAGCCGTATCTCAAAAACGGTTATACTGTAGATAGAGACACAATTTCAACGGATTGTCTGTCATTCAGGGTTTCACTCGGCAACTTCTTAATGAAGCTGGCTTTTTTTTTTGTTGTTGTGTACGTCACGTGGTCTTTAAACCTACATTGTTGCTCACTATGTTTTCAGTGAATCACATCATCACGTGGCATGTACGTTGTGGGACCGATGCTCAAGATTACGCTGTAATTTTATGCCGTTATGTTGTGGGATTCTTTTTAAACAGGAAAATGCATCAGAAGTCAGGAAGATGAGTTATCCAAAGGAGTGTATACGGTACATACCATAGTTTGTGACCTATTTTAGTTGCCTGTATTGCACACACCGCTGTGCAATAGAGAAACCAAGTGGTCTACGGCCGGAAATGAAATTGTCGGTTGTGTTTATAGATACACAATGCAGTTCATACACATACTGGTATAACAATGATCGTCGTTTGTAGGCCTACAGTGCAGTTACTGGGGGTCTAATTAAATTTAGTTCACTGGCATATTAGTCTTTCTTCATCATTTATATATGAAGGTAGACGACAAGATGGAGGTGATACCAACACTACTGGCCATCTTAGCAACGATTGCGTTGCCTACATGCGCGTCCTTACGCGAAGGAGAGGATGGAGTGTGTACCAAACAGCAGATGTAAGTTAAACGAATAAAACACGATAGTTCAATGACACTTGTTCCAAACTATCAAATTTGTCAAGTGAAGTCGCTTTGACCTACGCGGACAATACTTTGGAATACGTATCCTTCGTTCAGTTTCTTATGATCCAAAATTATTTAAATTTTGCTTTTATTCAGTGTCGGACAGCATACTTAAATTGTCGAAAACGACCTCGTAATGTCCCTCGTGTACTTAATGGACATACGATACCTAGAAATAGAAATAGTACTAGTAGAAGCCTACCGTAATTAATAGCAAGTTGACCGCAGACATTGTTTTCTGCAAGCCTAAGAAAGCGACTTTTGAATTAAATGATGTCGATTTAAGTGGGCAATAAACGCACGGGTGCACGAAGAGAGAGATAGAGAGAGAGAGAGATGAGATAGAGAGATAGAGAGAGAGATAGAGAGAGAGAGATATAGTAGATAGATATAGAGATAGATAGAGAGAGAGATATAGAGAGATATAGAGTAATTCGAGATATATATATATATATATATATATATATATATATATAGATATATATATATAATATATCTAATATATATATAATAAAACTGAAAATAGCGATGAGTTTGAAATTCATGATGAATCAAATATATTACGCCAATATTTCGTAAGAATACACCTTACATCGTCAAGGCGAAATAGCAAACTGATAATACAAGTCAGTACATTACAAAAACAGCTGTAACAGAAGTAAGTGAGTAATACCAGCTCAAATAGCTGAAGATTGAAACTCTGGACGTTTCTATTTAGGGTAGGTTGTAAGTCTTTAATGAAAGAGGACTCCATGATCTTGCGTCTATACCAGGCATTCTCTACATGGAGAACTTTAATATCACCTGGGTTTGGAAGTTTATGGGACGCCGTTTTGCAGTGATCGTGTATGGAACTGAATTCTTTGAAATAGTCAGCATTTACATGTTTTTTAAATATATCACAAAGCCTGAGTTTGGACTCCCCAATATAATTATCTTTACAAGTTTTGTCTCCACACGGAATATGATAAATACAACCACTGCTTTTAAGATCAGGAATTTTGTCTTTAACCTTGAAAAATGAACCAATTTTAGAACATCTGAAAGAGATCTGTAGTTCTGCATTAGAGCAAACGTGTGAAAGACTTAGAGATAGATCTAGCAATTTGATTAGATATATTACCACAGTATGGTAACTTAAGATAGAATTTCGATACGACTTTATTCTCGTCCACAGTGCAGGGGACAGGGCCCATTAGTAATCTAGATCTTAAATTACAGGTATATCTCTCAAAGCTCTTGATGAGTTTAAGAGGATAAGCGTTAAGAAGGAGGCAATTACGAATATGACGAAGTTCCTTATGGAAAAGTGCATCGGTAGAGCAAATACGTCTAGCTCTACAATGAAGTGCTCTGATAACACTGGTTTTGTACTTATTAGGGGTCCAGGATTTCCAATTACAATAAATACCGGTATGAGTGGGTTTTCTGTATATAGATGTAATTAAAGAAGTACCCGAATTACTGGAGACGTCTCTGCAAATGTTAATATCAAGAAACGGTTATTTTGCCGTGTTTTTCAATCTCATAGGTAAATTTAATGCTAGGATGAAAAGCATTGAAAGTGGCAAGAAGTTTGGATGACACTTCACAATCTCTTACGTAGACTGAAAAAACAAGGTGCACTGTCGGAAAAGGAGTACACATCTTGCTTCAAGTCTGGCTCTGGCTCTGTCATCAGTCGCCTTTACGGTTTGCCAAAACTACACAAAGATGGCGTCCCACTCAGACCTATAGTTAGCACTATCGGCTCTTTTAATCGTAATCTGGGGGACTTCCTGTCCAATTTATTCAAAGACTTGTGTAATAATTGTTTATACTTGTAAGGATTCTTTTACGCAAGCAACCGAACTTTCTAACATCTATGTTCCAGATGGACATATTATGGCCAGCATTGATGTAACTTCATTATTTACGAATGTCCCTTTAGCTTTTACTAGGGATATTATTCTTAACCTTATTTACAAGGATAAGTTAATTGACACCAACATCAAACGTGCTGATATGCGTAAGTTGATCGATCTTGCCAGCTGTTCATATTTCTCTTTCAATAATCACTTATTCAAGCAAATAGATGGTGTAGCTATGGGATCATCTCTTAGTGTATGTTTTGCCAATGTATTTATGTGCCACCTTGAAAATTCTCTTCTGCCTAATGCAAAGTTTCATTACTATAGGCGATATGTTGATGATTCGTTCATAATTTTGCCTGAGCAGGAGTTACCCAAACTTCTTGCCACTTTCAATGCTTTTCATCCTAGCATTAAATTTACCTATGAGATTGAAAAACACGGCAAAATACCGTTTCTTGATATTAACATTTGCAGAGACGTCTCCAGTAATTCGGGTACTTCTTTAATTACATCTATATACAGAAAACCCCACTCATACCGGTATTTATTGTAATTGGAAATCCTGGACCCCTAATAAGTACAAAACCAGTGTTATCAGAGCACTTCATTGTAGAGCTAGACGTATTTGCTCTACCGATGCACTTTTCCATAAGGAACTTCGTCATATTCGTAATTGCCTCCTTCTTAACGCTTATCCTCTTAAACTCATCAAGAGCTTTGAGAGATATACCTGTAATTTAAGATCTAGATTACTAATGGGCCCTGTCCCCTGCACTGTGGACGAGAATAAAGTCGTATCGAAATTCTATCTTAAGTTACCATACTGTGGTAATATATCTAATCAAATTGCTAGATCTATCTCTAAGTCTTTCACACGTTGCTCTAATGCAGAACTACAGATCTCTTTCAGATGTTCTAAAATTGGTTCATTTTTCAAGGTTAAAGACAAAATTCCTGATCTTAAAAGCAGTGGTTGTATTTATCATATTCCTTGTGGAGACAAAACTTGTAAAGATAATTATATTGGGGAGTCCAAACTCAGGCTTGTGATAGATTTAAAAAACATGTAAATGCTGACTATTTCAAAGAATTCAGTTCCATACACGATCACTGCAAAACGGCGTCCCCTAAACTTTCCAAACCCAGTGAATATTAAAGTTCCTCCATGTAGAGAATGCCTGGTCTATGACGCAAGATCATGGAGTCCTCTTTTCATTAAAGCCTTACAAACCTACCCTAAATTAGAAACGTCCAGAGTTTCAATCTTCAGCTATTTTGAGCTGGTATTACTCACGTACTTCTGTTACAGCTGTTTTGATGTATGTAATGACTTGTATTATCAGTTTGCTATTTCGCCCTTGACGATGTAAGGTGTATTCTTACGAAATATTGAGTAATAATTTTGATTCATCATGAATTTCAAACATCATCGTCTATTTTCAGTTTTATTATTAGTTATATGGACCTCTCCAATCTTTGGTATATATATATATAGATATATTATATATTCACTATATATATTCTATATTATATATCTATATATATATATATATATATATATATATATATATATATATATATATATATATATATATATATATATATTTTCTGCATTCTTTCCTGTTTTCTATTTTAACCCTGGAGGG
>CM037835.1:33083182-33143696 GCA_021234535.1 Stichopus chloronotus | reverse complement strand
TTTGTTTTAAGAAATTAAAGTGATACAGTTTGAAATTTGTAAATGATGTCATAATTATACATACTGTAGCACTGAGCTGTAAAATCCAGTGGCCTGATCCAGTCGGAAACATGGTCGCAAGGAAACAGTACCAGCAACAACATATTTGTAGCACACAACTAAGATGATTTTGCTCATGTTGATGTTTGTCTTGTTCTCTGTGGTGATGTACGCCTCTGTAATAGACATTTTGAAACATAAGGTAAGTTTAAAACAACTTTTCTCTTCAACAGAAATAGACGAATGTGCATCTTTGCCCTGTTTAAATGGAGGGATTTGTGCTGACTCTATAGATGGTTTCACATGCACCTGTACACAACAGTGGATGGGTACACTTTGCGCAGAAGGTACACCAGTATAATTTATTCGTAAAGTTACTGAATACATACTTTCATATTTTAGGTCAGCAATTAAAGGAATATTCCATTGACTACTTTAGAGGTGTTTCACTGAAAGAACATATTTTGTTTCAAACCAATCACCCATATCTCGATCACAATTTAAAATATTGCTGTTTGAGGAAAGACATGCTTGGTTTAGAAAGATATCCAGTCACTCCAAGGATACAAAATGTTACATAACACTGGCTAATTACTGCAAAAGTGTTTCTTTTTTTTAAATTGAAGTCCATACTAATCCTTGAAATCTGACACCAATGCAAAATTTGGTCAGAATATTTTGGAATTTAAGCTCACAACCATTAAACTATTATGCTTCTTTTAAGCCAGTTGAGACTATAAAGATGTACCAAGGATATCCAAGTAATTTGTTGCAACATCACAGATCTCCCATAATGTACCACTGTAAAAAAGATTGCTTAAAGGTTGTGTGACATGCTTCTTAGAAAAGAACACCCTTTATTCAGAAGTTGCAAAGTGAAACCCTGAGTGACCATCTATTGGAATTTTGCTTTTTGCTTATATCTTTTACTGTTTTTGAGATACGACTTTTCAAAGTTTGAGAAAAATGCAAACAGATGACGTGGAGTTTTACACAGTGCCAGTATTTCTTTTACTAAGCCTATATATTTTGCCCCTTCATTACTGAGTTTCACATTGGTAAGAGATATCAATATTTTTGAAGAAGAAAATACATGCCTCCAAAATAAACCCGGTGGGCATATAAAATTCTTAAATGTCCTTCAAATAAAGGCTACATAAACAAAGGATTAACATAAGACATAGTAGGAGTTCATTTCTTCACGTCATAAATTTGCATACTTAGCCAATGTTTATTCAAGATACAGCTGTAAGACATTAATTTTCCTGCAGATTGGTCAATTTCGACAGATTTTACTGAAATTTGTGGCTATTTTCAATATTTTCAATTCGTAATGCCCAAAATACACCAAAGTGTCATTTTCATGTCACATGACCTTTAAACAATCAACAATCTCCTAACAGAACATTGCAGCTATTGAAATCTGGTTTTCATCAATAAAGGTAGAGAATCATTAGGCAGACAAGTTGTTTCGAGAAGTTTTATTTAGCCCAAAACCACAATCCACACAATAGTCCCCTGTAATCCATGACTCTCTCCAAAATGAGTTGAAAGATTGTTTAATTTAGCTAGTAAAGCAACATGTTATTCCCACATGGTCAAAAGAAGAAATTAGATGAACAATGCTCTGGCCAGTGGAAAAAATAATCCTGTCCAGGGTCCCCATCAAAATCCTCAATACCGTGGTATGTAGTTACTGAGTCTTAAAGGAACTGTCATTCTCATGTTTCTATAAAATTTATATCTTCACTGCCAATTCATTTCGACTAGTGATTTTCATTGTGCTTGTTTTAATGCAAAAAGAAGAGTGCCAATTTTTTTATGAAGAGGAAGCTGATATACTCACCTTAATTAGACTTTAGTCACTCAGCATCGAAGCTCAGCGACTCACTGATTTTGTTTCCTCTCTTCATGATTTAGATGTTAACGAATGTTCCAACAGATCTCTCAACCTCTGTGATGAAAATGCAGACTGCCATAATACAGAGGGGTCATATACCTGTAGTTGTAAGGAAGGGTACAAGGGATCTGGTTATGCGTGTAGGGGTAAGTACACCGTAATTTCGATGAGTGAAGACGAAACTACTTCAATGAGCAGTGGGTACTACATACTAAAGTAATTAGAACAGCAATTAATATGATATTTCAATCACAAATTTGCATATCTGGCTTATGTTTATTCATGATGCACTTGTAAAACAGATTTGTTTGTGAAAATGGTCAATATCTGATGGACTATGATGAAAACTGTGACTTTTCAGCATTTCTCATAAATACTTTGGTCACTACTCCAAAATGTGTTTTTCATGTCACATGTACTTTAAGGTGATTGAAAGCAAAGAAATATTATTCCATAAATGTTCGAAAACATGCCAAAAGTAAAATAAATTGTTGAATATCATAATACCTGTACAGTATGACAGCTCAAAGCATGATCATAGAAGCATGTTACTGTCAATGGCAAATAAACTCAGCACTAAATCCTTACTACAGTATGAAGTGAGACATGGGCAGCAAGCCTGGAGCAGGGGATCGGGAAACATGACTCTAGCCACAGTTTTGGTTGAGGACATAACATCAAATGTTCTTCACAAATATTCAAAAGTTCAGGAGTAGTAAAAAGAAATGGTGTCACAGACATTTTAAATGTAATGATGAAGTCAGCCTATTAATTTGCTACTCCATCAATCTAAGTTGACCACTGATGAACACCACTGGCCGGTCAAAAATACTGTAGGTCCGGTCAGATTGGATGTCTGGACCTGTATGCTATGTATTCATTATATTGCAAATGCTGATGCCTACTGAATAAGTTGAAAAACAGGTAGTACTAACTCAACATATGAAATGCCTAGAGCTTAGGCTTTGAGATGCAGACACAATACAGGATCTCATTTTATGGCAGCTGGAGAGATCTTTGCTTGGTTTTGGAACCCAACAGGGAACCAACTCCCATATACTCTGTACAGCCTGGTCAGAAGTGTGAAGGGTCCATTGTGCACTCAAGCAGATGCCCCCCCCCCTCAATAACTTGAACAAATCTCTGCCTCTGAAATCAGTTGATCAGAAAGGTATTTGTCTTTCTCTACTTTCAGAGGATTTCTTCTTTCCATTTGGTGACATATCCGGAGATGAACGACTAAGTCAAAACCATGAAGACAGTGAAAACCAATTTATGGAACTGATTTCCAAAACATTTGAGCCGCCTGCAGGATTCCCGCTTTGGGGAGAATTCTTCTACAAACTCTATGTAAATACGAAACAATTTAAAATACAAGTAACATGAATTTTGAAGAACATTGTTCATGACATAACATTGTGTTTTGTTTTTTCTTGATTTGCCCCAGAGTGGTTAGCAAGGGAACTGGTATCACATTTGTTAGGATCCTAAGCATTTGTATGTAACAAGTATGTGGTACAACAGATATGTAGTTAATTCATGTCTGGACAATACTCCCTAACCAAATACCCCCCCCCCCCCACAAGATCCCAGAAAAATAGCTCCGCTGGTAGGTTTTATTTCACCTGTCAGTAAAAGATCTGAAGGTATTTGTCAGCAGTGGGGGCTATCATATAAAAAATAATTTAATTATACATTTACAGTTACTTTTCACTTACATTCTGACAACACTCATGGAAGGGAATATCTGACTTATTCCTTACCGATACTTCAAGTTAATTCAAATTATTTTCTGTTTACCACCAGTTAAGCCTGAGGGCACAGGAAAGTATTTCTTGTAAGTTCATTTAAACATAGAAGAAATAGATAAGTGTTGATATTAAATTGCTTCAGTGATGGAGAACATTACAACTACCTTTATCTCTTGTTTCATTCATAGTTTACAGAAAATGGCATTATGCTATTTATGAGGGAAAATGAAGAAAAGTATGGCTTTCCTCACCCATACGTTGAAGGGTTCAAATCCACAGAGACCGACAGAATTGTTGCTCCATTCTGGGCAGATGTTGACATGACTTTAGGCATTGGGGAAGTCTTTTATCAGGTTAGTATGTTTCACACACCTGTGCATGAAACAGAAATATCAATAGAAGCAGAGGAAAACATCACTTGGTCATATAACTAACTAGACAGGAAACAATTCCCTTTTTGCACAGAGTTAGCCTCACAAAAGTTCACATATTATCAGTATATTTAGCTAATATCCTGTTGTCTTAGCTGGACGGTGGAGATGTACATTCAAGGGCATGCACATTTAGATCAAAGTATAAACAGATCCCAAAGAATATGTCTGGTTAATTGTGTTCAGTAATTAAAAAATTCACCACTAACATAATTTAATCAACAAGCAGGTATGACTCGGGTGAACAGTACTTGAAAGTTATGCCACGGTTGTAAGAGCAGCTCACAACCTATCCCTGCTTTCATTTCAAACTAGCTTCCTTTAGCCTGTGTGCCGAAAAGCTGTAAATTCCCACCAACAATTGAACTTTGATATACGGCTAAATTTTCTCAAGTTTTGGGATGAGGAGAGAGAAGAGAAGTTCAAAGTTCATCAATGCTGGACCATGAATTAACTAAAGCATAATGCATGGTCAGGAGTTAATTTAAGCAATGCACAAAGGACACAGCCCAAGTGTATCCAGCAACAGTATTAACTACTGAGAGAGTGCACTGTCTAGCATCGATTACCCTTATTGATTCATACACAGTGATGTTTCAATGGAAAAGACAAGAGCAAAAGGAAGTCTGAGTTTGTAAATAACCAACTACATTTCCATTGAAAATGGACCCCGAGAAAGGCCAAACAAGATTCCCAACATGTCAACAATGTTCGTGCACGATTGGCAAAATACAACCAATGTTTTGTGTAAGGTAGCTGATGACAAAACACTGTAAATCCAGAGAACACTTTCCTTGTATCCATTGATTTTATTCTAAAACTGACCATGCGTTATGGATAATGCATGGTCACATGACTATCATGGGTTGATATGGGTTGAAGATTCTTTCCAAGTAGGAATGAACTTAAACCATTGTCTAAATTTCCTCAACTCAATTATGTCTCCAGGTCTATGACTCCAATTCAACAAACTTCACATCAACCAAGGAAGCAGTGCTCGTCGAGGCAAGCGCCAGGATCAGAGACTACGATCTAACCCTCTTGAGTGAAAGTAACGTCACATTTGAAGCCAACTGGATGCTTCTGGTTACCTGGCGAAATGTTTCCGCTTACACTGCAGAATACTTAGGAGAATATGTGAGACAATTAAGTTTTAAAGTTTACAAAAATTTGTATTGAGGTGTTTACCTGCAGCAAACAGTGTCTATACTTAGAAACTGTTTCCTATTGTCATGCTTTTCACCTCTACTTCTTACTTAAGTTCAGATTGTCACTGATAACCAATCTAATAACAAAATTCACTTGTCTGAATGACTATCAAGCAGCACACTATACTACAAAACTTAACACTGCTGCTGTTTATGCAACCTGCTTAAGTGCACACAGTCTGTGTATGGGCTTGGGAGAGGGGACCAGGAAATATGTGAACTGAAGCATGACTCATTAGTCTCTGCTTGCTATTCTCCTTACAATGGCCAGCAATGGTTTGCTTCGAGATGATCTTGGGTCAGATTTTGGATACATTAGTTAGTACTGTACTTGGCAGTTTGCTTGAAATTATGCAACTAGACCACCATTTATTGCTCCTTGTTTTTATTTGTCCGGCTCTCCAAACATAACTTTTTTTGTTTGTTTGTGAGACTCTCCCAACATACCCCAGCCACCCCGACCCCATCCCAAAAAGCAATGTATCATATTGCCTACCAAAACTTAATCATATTCAACCATTTGAAAATAAGGTGTTGAGGGATATGCTTTCAATTATCCCAACAGCCAAACACATTCCAGGCAGCTCTCATGACAGACGGTACATTCAGCTTTGTGATCTTCAACTACATGGAAGACGAAATGCTCTGGAATACGGACCTTTTATACTACAAAGATGTCATCATTGGTTATAGTGATGGAAATGGAACATACCAAAACGCACACCTCCAACCACCGTTTACATCTGAAACTTCCCGGTACCGGCCAGACCAGCTTGTTGGGAACACCGGCCTACAAGGAAGGTGGTATTTCCGCCTGGAGAATAACACAGTGGACACTTTAAACCACAAGCAGCTTTGCCTAGACTGGTATCACCGACAGCCAGACCCATCCACCTGGAGTAGGACGTTGGGTACGTGCCCTTGCGGTTTCCAGCAGGGAAGGAGCGACAACACCTACTCTAGAAGCAGAAGTGCAGAATTAAACCAAGCTGACCCAGTGTATACAACCTCCAGGAGATTTGATGATGAGCTCCTTGAGGCTATTTCAGGAATGGAAGGTACAGTATATTGAAAGAAAATACGATTACTAATGTAATACAACCATGATAGATAATATAAAAAAAAATGAAGAAACCACTGTAATCAGAGAAGGTTTCAAAGTTGAAATACACCTTTTGTTCTTTGGGTTCCTTTTTGTCTTTTTTTTTTTTTTGGCTTTCTTCTGGACTCATCCAGCTCTGCTACAGTATTTCACTATCCTTTTACTGCTTTTTCTATTAAATATACCTCAAATTGACATTTGAAGTGATGCAAACTGGGATGCAAGTTACAAGTTTCAAGAAAGATTGTATACAAATTATCTTTAACTTTCGTGATGACATATACAGTAGGCTAAAACTCAATGGGAAACTGGTTTTTCTAAATATTTGGACAAATTCATATCCAAACATGCCTTTGGTGTTCTTGGTACATCTTTCAATATTATGAAATCAAAGTTGCAAATTTCACAGTTGGAAGTTCCTGTTTTGAAAAGCATTTTGCTACAGGCACCTTATGTGACATTATATTAGGAACCCTTTCATGCATGTGCTGTTGCTCCACGATAATTCAAAATACTTCTTAATGCACATGGTTTTGTGGAGTTGTTTCAAACTTCCACACAATCTTTCTTCAGTGCTGGGCCATTGGGGTGTCCAGGAAGTCACATGTGATCCTTGTGTCCCAATTAACGAAATTCTGCAAAACCTAAGAAATATTGTGTGCAAGTTTCAAACAAATCCATAAAAGTAGGTGCAAATCAAAGCAGATAGGATAAATGTGGAGAGACAGCCCATGCTTGAATCTGCTCCTAATATGACATCATATGACGTCATGCAGAAAAGATTTTTCAAAGGAGAGGTTCTAAATGCGACACCCAAACCTGCATAACATTGCATAACATTTGGAAGATGTCACAAGGACACCAAAGGCCGTATAGATATCAATCTGTGCAAATATTTAGGAAAAACGGTTTTTATGGCATTTTAGTCTACATGTCAGGACCTCTTTAAAACACTATATCAAGTATAATGACAGGAGGGCATCCAGTGATCTGAGGCCCTCTAGAAGATCTTGTCGCCCTGATTACAATTTAAAGGGCATGCATGAGACATTGTGTATGATAAAACGGAAAAAATTTATTAGGAAAACTGTTTCACAGACTCTTCAAAGTGACAAAAAGTAAAATTAACTCCCCCCAATATGCTAAAATATACTCCCCCCATGTGTACACATGTCGGCAGTGCAGTGCCAACAAAACAGAAAAAAAAAAAAAATCAAAATACAGAGTATAAGCACATTGTCAGCACAGAACAGGCATATCACACTTACTTAAAAAAAAAAAAAAAAACAATTTGAGGTCATTCTTCTCTCGCCCCTCACTCTCTCTCACATCTGTACAGGTGAGCCGTTTTGTATACAGACAACTCTGTCCAACGAATTCGGCGCCGGTATGAAGTGTTGCTACCGTAATGACCACTCCCTCATAGAAGGTTACCAGACCTTATGGAGGAGTAGCTTCATTCAGAGACATCAGTTCATCTATGGAACATACATCGATGAGGTCAAAAGACAAGACTGGATTGGTAGGTAAACATCTCCTCGATGGGGATGCGGTGATCAGACCTGTTTGTGATGTGAGTAGATCAAAAGAGAATTTCAGGAAATCTAATTTGATATTTTTTTTTTCTGTTTGTGTAATACAAAGATCAGAGCACAGTGTTCTCAAAAAGCTTTTCTTTGAAGTATAAATAAGCTTTTAATTACACCAACATCAATCTTTTTTGCATGATTTCCATGGCAAGGAAAATTGATGAGAAAAAAGTGCAGCATATTTTCTACCAGGAAATTATCAAAAGTGAAAACTCGTGACTTGCATATTTTGACATCCAAATGATGATACTGTGTGTTAACTTTCCAGATGATGACTTGGTTCCTCGATATGACTGTTGTGTTGCCTCCCAAGATCCTTCATTCTGTGCATTATATGAAGAAAAGCGGCCGGCTGGATCTTGCGACGGATATCTGCCACCTCAGACAGGTATTCAACAGCTTTCCTTTTGCTCAATTACATCATCTTTGGGCTACTTTTCTTCTTGGGTTTTGTCATGCTGCAAAGAAATGCAGTAACAAATAACTACTGCATACTGTAATAGTAGTCTATGCATGCCCTTTGGGTGTTTTCACGAGAAACCCTCCCCGGTACCAGCACGTTATTTTACAACCAGGATCCAAAATTACTACCCAATTTCTTCACAAAGTGAAAGACAATAAAACCGCTGTAACAGTGTCAGGTTGCCAAAGTTTGCCTACTATGCACAGCAAACACTTTACAATGGAAGTTCTTCTTTTTCTTGTGGCAAATTGTGCTCCTACTAGTAATTACTTGCAGATGGATGTATTCAGTACATTATTAAGAGCACTCCACAGAAATGTGATATACGATACTGTGGAAAAAACTAATGTTAACCACTGTATACCCCCAACGTTCCGTCGGGTGCAACCCTGGCTGCCACCCACCCGACTGGTGTGAGAAAAATTACCCAGTTCCACGAATCGATGAAAATAAACCAAGAGATGTGTTAAGCCACTACATTTTGTTCTCCTAATTGCGTCAGGTTGGATGTTTGGTGACCCGCATATGGAAACCCTCGATAAATACCCGTACACCTTCAACGGACTCGGTGAATTCATCCTCGTTGACATAAATGACGGGGAGTTCGTACTACAGGGAAGGATGGAACGAGCATTGACAGAGACAGAAATAGTCAATGGTACGGTTTTCACTGGATTTGCAGGAAAGCTCCAAAATTCAACCCTGGTGAGGAATTGCTAAAACTTTTGAAGACTTACAATCGACAAGTTATGATACTGTAGTATACTGAAGACAGAAAATTTGATGTTTCCTTTCACAATGCATAATTTCTTTTTCATATTAATTATATTCTTCATATTCAAATACTGACAAATAGCTTTATGATAATTCAGTATTTTTAAAATGCATGTATGGATGAAGCTGTCAATGAATGTGATGAAGAAAATATCTTGGTGTATGATGAAACCGACTTCCTGTCTTCAGTTTGGTGTTCTACGTAAATCTAGTTATTCATTTGACATTATTTAATTCTCACCTCCATGTTTGTGCAAACAATTGTGTTATTTTCAAAGTTTGTTAACCCCCCCCTCCCCGTTAGACCCGGCTAGAACACTAAAACATACCTACCGTAGCCTGAAGATTGTATCTTGAGAGCTGCTTTTGGTGCTTGCTATTGCAGATTGAGATTTATCTAAATGATGACCGAACGGATTTTGAAGTCACGGTGAATTCTTCGATCCAGATCAACAGAACAGAGCTAACAGAGGGTACTATTTGTCAAATTTTTTAATTTCCCCCTTTTCTCACCCACCCACACAAACAGCTCACCTCCAATATGGCTCACATATGTAAAACTCCTTCATTTCAGAAATTATAAAGCATGTATACTCATTCAATTTAAGGTTATCAACTCCAATCTTCAGAGGATACACTGCATATCCTGCAGATGTATCGATACCATGAAGGCATTATACAGTCCTTCTTGCCCATAAAAAGAACTTTTCAATTATTTTGCAATCCCTTGCCACACTGTTAAAAACAGTATTTCACAAAACATATGTGAAGTCATGGGCAGTTTTCTTCCTGCAACCATGTCCACTTTTAACTTCTCATCATCAATACATTTCAAATGAGCCATCATATCTCCTTATATGACCACTTTCTCTGTCATTGCAGTGGCCTACCTTCCTATGAAGTACAAGTTCATCAAGTTATTTCATCTATCTTTCCCCCATTTGTTGCACTCTCTCTTCATGGTATCCTTTTAGAAAATAGGTGACCACTCCTTTATAAGTGGCCATCATTACTTATTCATCTGCCCACCTACTCCTCTAGCTTTCCCCCTCCTCTTCCAATGCCCCTCCTCCTCTTTATTTCTTCTTGCCTCGCTTCAGTGGTACCATTTTCAGAAAACATAAACTAATATAGCAAACTGTACATGTTCTTTGAGTTGTTTCCCCAGCTCTCTTCTATCCATCCAAATTCTATTTTAACAATAGAAAAGATCATTTTATTTCTACATCTTTTCACATTTCCCCATATCTTGCCCCCTCCCCATCCCATTTTCACTTCTCCTTCTCCCATCTGCATCCCCAGTGACCATTTAAAGAAGACTACCCACCCATTTAGATACATTTCCATCTATTTCTTTTTCATCTATCAACTTATTTGTTTACAAATACTCTCCCCACAGTACCATTCTATTCAGAGGCCGATCCAAACTTCTACATGGAAGTAGACCAAGACAACTTCACCAATGCCAATGGGTCTGATCGTTTGGTCGTTTACTGGGTTTACGGAGTATCGATATCTGTCGCTATGTCGACACCGGGGATGCTGGATGTTTTCTTCGAGGTTCCAAATCATTTCAAAGGCAATTCTACAAAAGGACTGTTTGGTAAGACACACACTGTACACTGCAGTGTCTAAAAATCAAAATTCACTTACTATCCAAGGACATCCAACCTTGATATCCCAACACTAACCACTGACCTGGTGGAAGGAAACCGATGGGGATCAAAGTCTTCACCTTTAATACAGTTCACTGTGCTCCACTGCAGATAAACTTCTATGAATTTGAAAAAGTAGCACGCCAAGCTGTAATTGTCAAAGAAAAGTCTACAAAACCATCTGTAAAGAAAAAAAGATGTAATCAATCTGCACAAAGAAAAATGGCACGGTATGGCATAACGTGGTGTTTCATTCAACCACTGTAGGAATCTTTTTGAAGTGTCTTTTCACTGTGAAAATTTTACTATCTCAGCTGATTCTAGTGTATTGTTAAAAAGCAAAATGTTTACCTTACCCAAATGTGGAGTTTTCCACATCTACTGGGTGCAAATTTATCAATGTCCGATTAATCTTTCACTTTTAGGAGTGTGGAACGATGACATGATGGACGATTTCTTAATGTCCAATGGGTCAAGACTGGACACAAATGGAAGAAGTAACCTCACAGACAGAGAAGTCTTTGCATTCGGCCAATCATGTGAGTCACACTCAATAGCAGTCCAAAACACTGACAATTTAATCCATACTCCCTATCTCCCCACCTCCCATCCCCCTCCCCTTCTCTCCCAATTCTTTGTCGAGGACACATGTGCTGCTTGCAACATTGTTCTGAGGAATATATGCTGGATTTATCTGAAACATTTTTTCAACTTTGCAAGTTTGCCTTGGACTCATTTTGGCAATTTTGCTTTAGCTGTTTTCAAGATAGAAAATATATGTGTTTGTTATGAAATCATTTTTTTTTTTTCATAGTGGAAAGACAAATTTTACATATATTTTTGTGCAGGTTGCTCTAAATGAGCAATTCATATAGGCCTAGACTCTACAAAAGTTTTGAGCAGAAATTTACTAACTTACTTACTCAAATGCCTATCCTTGGTCTAATATTAATGATCTCAGACTATGTTAAAATAATGTATTCAGTAACAATGACGTATGTGGCATGTTTAACATAGTGCATGTGTTTGCACCAAATCAAATGCAATGGATGCAATGTAAATGACGTACAAACAGAAATGATGGCAGTCTCATCGGAACAGTCATGACTTTCGATACCTACAGTACTGCACATTTTTTTTTTTTTTTTGCATTTTTTTAATTTGGCACTTGCAGGGCGCGTTCCACCCGAGAAATCCCTCTTCTCTTACAAAGACGGCAAGACCTGGAGTGACTTCAATGACCACGAGTTTGTGCCATCATTTCTGGATGACCTCATTGAGACTTTTGAAAACGGGACCTTGTACAAATTGGCCACAGAGCTGTGTGGAAACAGCATTCAATGTCTGTTTGATTCCCTGGCTTTGCAGGATGTATCAGTTGGATTAAGTACCAAACGGACTGGATATGTCCTTCAAGATGATGCACAATTTCTAGGTAACGTATTCATAAGTAATTACAGTACTTCTGTTTTCCTGTCACTTTGTTTTCAGTCTTTCATTATAAAATTAACAGCAGGAAAATGTACATTCAATTCAATGAGAGAAAAATACTGAGAGGCGAGCTCACAAGTGCTATTTACCTAATTTTGGGAGTTGGAACATGTGCTTGTGGCCAAGTTTTCCGACAGGCTCCACACCAAATGATGGTGGCCCTAATCTTCAACAGTCCTGTCATAGACTATATATGGCAATATATGTGTTCCCGGTCATAAGACCCTGGCAGTGCCATGATTCTTTGACCTCATCAGAAAACGTCTCTGAGACCTCAGTAATAACATCTATTCCTCAAAATCCATCTGTCCACCGCAGCAAACTTTCCACCAAATATCACCGAAGGGGAGACTTTACTTTTGGCTGAAGTTGGTATTGAGAGCCAGATGAGGATCAAAGCCTATGATGTAGATGGTGACACAATAACATTTTCTCAACAGTACTACATACCAAACTCAACACTTCAACAGATAAGCAGTTCAGGTATGTTGTTAGATTTTAACCAGCCATCAGATGTAACACAACAAATTATTACTTGCAAAATTTGTCCACTTGCATTTATTCGAGATACATGTCACACTCATCTTTGATATTCTAAGAGTAATATTCATGAAAGATGACCTACCGACAACTGAGATATGTGACACTAAAAGTACAACAATGTACTGTGTACAAACATGTACAGTAAGGTTAAAACTCAGGATAGGATCCCTTTTCATTGGTAGGAACTTTGTTATACGAAGAAGAAAAAAAAAACCATAGTGTACTGTATGAAGCAACTACCACTAGACCTAGGTAACTATTGTACATCTCTTTTCTCTTCAAATCTGTTCGTTTCACCAACTGTTACAGTCACTTGAAATTTATCACTGCATAATTTTATCCATGTTCTTACACTTTCCAATGCATGATCTGTATCTTCAAACACAAAACATATTTTTATAATTCTTCCTTAGAAACCTATGGCAGCCTGGGCTAATCCCGATATATTAAAAGTTTCTGGAGAGATGTGACTCGATTTTACCATATTAAAGAAGAGCAACTGTAGAGCATATGATCTTAAAAGCTAAAGCTGCCACTTTCTTCCAGTACCATACAAAATTTGTCTAAACAAGCAGTAAAAGAAACATCTTAAATAGTATTATGTAAGTTTCTTAACACGAACAAGTGGGTAAAATGTCTTACATTCCGTATCTTTTACATTACAGTTGCAATATTTACTTGGACACCTGCCAACAAGGATCCCGTTCAGCTAAGTATTATAGCCACTGACGGGAGAAGTAGCTCTGTACTTGTGACTGACGTTATCATCTGCAGCTGCCTCAACGGAGGAACATGTGACTATGATACCCTCGTGGACAGCACCACTATTTTAGAAGACCATTTTGCAGTAAGTAATGCATATAGTTTAATTAATAGCGGGCATAAATTTGTGTGAATGAGACATAGCACCGGCATTAACTAGAAACAAGCCAATCAGCTCTCATGACTAAGGCTTTGGTACACTAGGATTAGGGGGTTGGTTCATGCAAATAACAGAGATATACCTACCAAGTGACCCATGTTTCCCATGTTTCACCCACATATGTGATCACGCAAACCCACTGACCAACACAGCCCTCCGGAAAACCCACATTTCAAATCTTTGTGGTCTTCGGAGACCCATGCGAATATCAAGCATTGTAACCTTACCGCCGACTTGAAACTTGCAACTCTGCACACAAACTCAACTATTTCGTAGTACATTCAACTGCTTGCGCTGCAATGCTTTACTCAATTTGTCACACGACCATGCGGTGGCCGTGCTCAAAGCATAGCAGCAAAAGTATACGTATCGTAGGTGAACTTCAACTTAACGCTTTGCTAGAAGGATTTGTCTATTTTCAAACCGTTTCATCACATGAACACACCTACAGATAAGCTCCACCGTAATCTTTGTAAGAACATTGTCATTTTGTTGTGTTCTCCAACGGTTCCGCCTTCTGAGGAATGATCACCACCCACACTGCTCAAGCTAGAAACTTTCTAGACCAGAGTGCTGTCTGCTAAGAGACAAAGGTGGTCAGTGCCATTAGCAGGGATTAAAATACGACAAACCAAAATATTTCTGTAACTGCATTCTTTCATGTTTGAGGTGTTATTCGTAAGATGCACCAAATTAACGTTTCTCTATTAAAAATTTGAAACTATGAACTGTTGCATTTTTTCTTTTTCTTTAAACTCTTTTCAAGTCAGGATTGAGTAAAGCATGCATGCATGTATTCCTATCATCCCCTAAATTGTTTGTGCCCATGTGTCTGTTTAATTATCATAGCTAATTCAAAATCCACCAAACGGCACGAAATGTGGGAGATCACATATTTATATAGGAATAGTTTCACTATTGCTATATGAACTGAATGTGCACAAATGGTTACGACTGAAATGTCAATATAACACAACTCCAAGTCCCTCCTCTGTGCAGCTACAACTCCAGTGTTACTGCAGATGTGCAGCATGTATGGTCAGATGATCTGCAGTAAGTAGCAACAAACACTCGCAAAAATACTGAGTGCCCTCTGACTAACTGCATTACAATAACCGACAATCATTATCCTTTGGAGAGGTTTAACTGTGCAAATTAATAGCTGCATTGGTATGTTTTGCTGCAACCTCAAAAATTGTGTTGACTGCATGATTTGCAAAAAGTGTGACCAATTTGTGCTTAAACACTTCTAAAATTCAAAAGTTTACTGCCAGTCCACCAATGGACAGGTCAGAGGTGGACCTGCATCCAGCCTCTCGAAGCTCGGGAGCTATGCAGCGGTTACCCCCAATCCCCCCCCCCCCCCCCCTGTGTTCATGTGAATAGCTCCAACACTATAATAAATACGTTTATGCGTTGTCTTGGCTTTTCCTTTGTTTAATTTGTTGATTCAAATATAATCCTTTAGGCTTAGTATCATTTTTTGTTTCTTCTCCATATCACAACTACAACAACAACAACAAAAGTAGGCCGTCGCCATGGTGTTAAATAAGATCATACACGTAGGGGTAGGCGTCCATGTTTTGTAGGTACAGTACCCCGTAATTGGCGCACTTAAGGAATCCATCGGCGCCGATATTTTAAATGTCACAAATGAGCCCTTATTTAGAAGAAAAGTACTTGAAATGGGTTCATAATCATGAAATACGTAATTGTGGTTAGATTCAAGAAGGTTAGGCTCACTTCAGTAACGTTGCCACAGTGACAGCGAGTAATTTTTGCAGGAAGCGCCAATCTCGGGGGGCGCGCCAACTACGGGGTACTGTATATATACACCAACTGTTAGGCCTACCATGCATGCGAAGCTAGCCAGTAGGTTATCGCACTGCAATGCAGTTTAACCAACATAATCTGAGCAACAAGTGATGTTTGGTGTAACGTTAATATCCTTCAATTGATCATGCTGAAAAGTGTGCTTTAATTTAGCTGACAAACGTAGCTTCACAACCGTATTTTCAGACAGATATATCTTTTATTAGTCCTAGTAGTAACCTAGCTTGAATAAAAATATGGGTATATGAATGATGTAGGCTAGACCAAACTTGGAAAAGCCAAGTGCAGGGCCCAGTGCCCGTGATCAATAACGGTACTCGATAAGCAGTAGGGCCGTGGAAAACTCACCAAAATGCTCTTGCTTCTTTGATTCGTCAGTAGGAAATTCAGAGGAAAGTTATTTTTCTTCCAGTTGGTGATACTGCTGACAGACTGTGTTACTGCTGTCCTTCGGCAGGTCCGAGTCAGGTTTGTGTCTGCACCACCATACAAATCCGAGATATCGCGTACTGTTACAACGTGTACGTGTGCACTCCGTACAGTAACTAGAGGTACAATACAGTACCAAACGTTACACATGCTGCATGCAGTGGCCAAGCAGGCTCCCACATGTCAGCTGAACGATAACACTGCAGATCATATTTCAGAAAGCGGGCTCTATAAGTTTCTATTCGTTGGTGGGTGGTCTTGGTGACAGGGACTTTCCCTCGCTGCAGCCGATTTGGACAAAAAAAAAAGTTTGTAAGAAACGGAGGGCGTTGTTGAATTTAGGCAGATTTCTGTTTCCAGAATTTATGCCATTGTAAGACGTGGTAAAAAAAAGGCCGGCCCTTAGAAACATATCTCATAAGGTTCTCACGAAAAATTTCTCAAGAGAATTGTACGAGTTGTAGGAGAAATTGGGACCACTGTATGAAAAAAATATTCTCAGGGTTTCCTCATGAGCAATATCTCATACGTAATGTTGATGACATGGAAAACTGGTCTCAGCCTTAACCTCACATTTGCCAATGGAGAACCTTTTTGTTATCGGGGTAGCACCATATACTGCAATTTTACCAAGACATGTGGACATTTCCAAATTAACATAGTAATTTATCAAATTTATGTCATGGCTGCAGACCTCTCAATAAAGTTCACATTGGCGAAATTCCACACTACACAGGTTGGAGGGATGTATTGACTTGTACTGTATTGTGATTCATTACGCTATGCGGGCCATAACATTAGAAAAAGTAGAAAATTAACGGTACTTTTCTCTCTACTTGGGCGCTCGGTAACGAAATCTGTCATTGGCAGATCGTTTTGTACCACAAATCTGTTAAATAGATGTGTTTCTACTCGATTTAGAGAAAGAAAGGGCAAACAGTTATGCAAGACGTATTTTACCACTCCCTATCCTCCTCTAAGATATAGTTCAGAAATAACATCCAAATACAGCTGTAGACGCATGTTGAATATGTTGATATAGGCATGAAAATATACTTGGCCAGGAGATTTAGGGAGGATATCTTACATTATATCCCTGCCACCAGCTTTCATGAGGGGGATATATTTCTGCATTCCACAGGATTGCCACCCCCCCCCCCAGGTAATCATTAAACATAAGTTTGACTTAATTAAGTTACATCGTTATTTTTAATAATTTTATCAGGTTGCCACTTGTTTGTGTCCACCGGCATGGACTGGTGACGACTGCGGTGAAGACTACGATGCTTGCCTGGATAATCCATGCTTCCCAGGGGTGACATGCAGAGACGAAATAGCCCCAGAGGCAAACGCAACATGCGGCCAATGTCCAACTGGATTGAGCGGAAATGGCTTTAAATGCTACGGTACTGCCATGATATATTCACTTTTTTTCTCTTTAAAAGAATTGGCGAATATACGAAGAACGCCACAAAATCTCGTTTCATTAGTTTGCTCCTTCAAAGTTACAATTTGTATTTGACAACAAAAGTTGTAAACTTTGCCCCTCCCCCTTTCTTTTTTGGGGGGTTCATCGTCGTGGATTTTGTGTGTAATGTACTCATTTTTATTTTTCAATATTTAAAATTTACTTTCCGTTTATGTAGATACTGATGAATGTGTAGATACCCGATTTAGCACATCATGCGAACAGCTTTGTGTGAACACGATTGGAAGTTTCAGCTGCGACTGTTACCACGGGTACAGACTTCACCCATCGGGAATAACGTGCATAGGTTCGTATACAGTTTTACACCGAAATGTGTCACAATTTTTCTCCTAATTTTTTATAGACCTTATAATCAGAATGTTATTATTTGGTTTGTGGATGGACTGAGGATGGGGGAAACTGTACGATTTTCAGATTGCTTGCATTTTTTTTTCAAGTAACCAAAACTTTCTGAAACTCAGTTTCCATGCACCCTTATATAAAGGTGTCTTTCCTGAAAGCTATTTCGTCTAGCTTTAGACTTTGCACCTTTTTTTCGCTGGTTACATTTCAGATGGTCTAACAATATAAAGAAGTTTGCATTCGTAGCCAACATTTGGCGTGAGCACTGTTCATTTCATACACACTCATTTTCTTGTGGCACTGCATACATGTATACGTCCCTGTTATTCCATTCTCTCATTTTTTTAGATGAAGATGAATGTGACACAGGCGCCAATGATTGTGACACAGAGTTCGCTGTGTGCCAGAATCTGCCTGGATCGTACAATTGCACGTGCCTTGATGGATTTGAAGATGTTTACAATAATGGCAGCTTGTGTGAAGGTCAGTGATGCTGATTGCTCTTTTTTTCTTTTCTTTTTTTGATGATGATGATGATTTTTTTTTATGAATTAAAATTCTCCAAGTTAAATTGTAATTCAGAAACGTTTCGAAATGATCGGTTCATATTAACTCCTCTAATTCTCTGACTAAAATAATCATGAAAATGGGTGTTATATACATGCAGATTAGTGATATTTCAGGTTTCCCCAAATATTGTTGGCATTCCGGGGACATCATTACGTCATTAGAAAGTTTAAAAGGTAAATAACAAACAATTATCGGAAATACTTTTGTCGCGTAGTTGCCTCAATTGATTACCAAAGTAAAGAGAGTTTTATGTATATTTCCAATATCATTGAGCATGTGAGTGTTATCACGTTGCAGGTACGTGACCTGCAATCTTACACTTTAATCTTGTGTTGAATCATCTTGCATGTTATAAATTGATTCGTTAATGTGTGGTCGATTCGCATGGTTTCTTTCAGATATCAATGAATGTAGGGAAGGACAAAATACATGTGACTCGCAATCAATTTGTACAAACATTGTTGGGTCCTTCAGTTGTCAGTGTAGAGACGGCTTTGAAGGGAACGGGCAGACATGTGAAGGTAAGTCGTGGGTAGCCATATGCCATTACGTTTGTGCAAACCAGACTTTTGTGAAGTTGCTGTGGAAGCCTGCTAGAGCCATGGCTACTAATGAAAAACTATTACTGGAATTGTTTATATTACCTGCTTGTTCCGAAAATCAGCTTTTTTTTATCGGAGATTTTCACATTTCCTTGTTCAGTAACCTTTGTGTTTCTCCGAAGGCTCACACTGCGGCAATGAAGACAGTTACGCAACATGCAAGAAATTACCTGTAAATCAAGAAAATATAGTCACGGTTTTAAAATGAGGGCAGTTGTGTGTCAACAAACTTTTCCCGACTTCAGTGCCTATGTACATCTTCAACAATTTATGTTTGTGCTGTCATATCAAAGGAAGAAATAAAATATGTGATTTAATTTTCCTTAGGTTATTTATATTTACTTTGAGATATAGATTCGCTTTGTTCTGATTTTGTTTTTCGATATTATTACATGCAGATATCGACGAATGTTCAAGAGGAGTCGGGTCATGTGATCCCAATGCATACTGTTCGAACACCTATGGTTCATATATGTGTGTGTGTGACGATGGTTACCAGGGCAACGGTACCCACTGTGACGACATCGACGAGTGTTTCTATAGGACCATCGGCTGCCATCCCAGGGCATCTTGTACGAACACCCAGGGTAGCTTTATATGTGAATGCCCGGATGGGTACGAAGGAAACGGAATAGTCTGCCTTGGTAAGGTCGTAAGCGAGGCTCAGCTTAGTATCATACATGTCCATACCTTTTGAGTTTTAAGATATGTTTACCACGTCATATTGCATCATCCAGGAAACATCTTCCCGAGACATGATTTGGATACAATATAACATGGTAGATAAGGTTCAAGAGGTTAGCGATTCTTTGCAATAATTCAATAAGAAACAAGTCGGGCGTGGAAGGGCAGTTGTTCTACGACACGTAGTGCCCACACAAGTGTGAAAGAAGCCTGTGGCTTTTATATTAAAACTTCATGGGCGGTGGCTAGACAAGTTCAACAATTTTTGACGAAATGTGGTATATTTTATCACAATTTCAGTTGAGATGGGAAAACTTTAGCTTGCTCTAGTTTTAAGCATTATCACTATCGTATAGTGAATGACGTATGCTTACTTCATGTCCATCAAACTATAAACCTGTCAGGTGTAGACTAATGACTGAGGACAGGATTTCACAACGTTAAAGCTCAGTTATTTTTCGCCAGGGAGTTCCGAATAGCGACTCTATGTTTTCTCATTTTACATTGTAATAATAATAAAACAATTAAGATTGTGCCAGGGAAGTTTCTTTTTTTCTTTTTGCTATACCAGTGGAAAAAATGTTACGACACTTTTATGATAAATGTAATATTTGTGTCGGTGTTCTCGTCAAGGAAACATCAATGTTATGTTGTATTGTGTTTTGTTTCTCACAATCAAGATGTTGATGAATGTTCGGATGGCTCCGCCTCCTGCTATGACGTCATTTCATCCGACTGTCTGAACACCGTCGGTAGTTACTTCTGCCGTTGTCTCGATGGTTACCAAGAGGTTAATGGATCTTGTCGAGGTATTCAAACATATTGACGTCATTCCTGTTACAGACATATTGTTAGATTATAGGGTACTATTGAAACAACGTAGAAATTATTATTATTATTATTGAAGAATAGGAGAAAAGTGTAGTAAAAAAGGGTTGCACATTCTTTCACTTATATACGTTAATTCTACACACTGTTATTTATCGCAAAAATTAGATCAATTAATTAAATTTTATAGATATATGTGATAAGCATATGACGCACCATGAATATGGACAGAATAAAAAATAAATTAAAAAAATACATTTTTGGGGGGGTGACAGGGTTTAATCGATATTTCAGGAGGAAACAGACACGTTGAAAGTTTTACAGAAAAGTGTGAAGCCTTCCTTCATTCGCAACATGTTATCTCCCTTAGAATATCATTTCAATTTATGTAAATTCGTGTACCGTGAGGCCGTGCAACGCTGCTATTAACGGAGATTTTAATGGCGATATTGACTCACATTCATATAGTTAAATATATGTTTTGGTTCGTCTCAGATGTAAACGAATGTGAGGAATCACCGTGTGCCCAAGAGGCCGTCTGCACGAATTCAAATGGATCCTACATTTGTGCTTGTAATCAAGGATTCATGGGAGATGGATATTCTTGTCAGAGTAAGCATTTTGTTTTACATCTTTTACTTTTTTCTTCTGTCCTCTGTTTTAGCTGCAGAGTGACTATATTAGTCGGTTCTAAGTAAAATTATCTTGGGTGGTATTCGAATTTTCAAAATCTGGAGATAAAAAGATAAAAGTGTCAATTGTGAACATTTTGAAATAGGTCGGGGTCAGTTTATTGTGGGCCTTACAGTATATTGACATGACTTCAAGAAGTTTGTCCTTTCGGGGACTCAGCTGTTCAGGTCCAATTCATTCTTCGTAATTCTTTGTACCGTGTTGTTACGCTAGCCTCCTGCGATATGGAATATGGACAGAACTGTAAATGAAATTTCAAAATTACCCACAGTAACTAGATTTTACGACGAAATCATCCCTATTCCGCATGTTACATGAATTTTTGAATTCGTCTGCTTACTTACTTTAGCTCCTACTGTACGACAACCTACTTTCTGGTCCTTCACTCAAATTGGTACAATGTGTGTAATGTGGGAAGCGGCGTTCTCCTTGAAAAGTATGCATGCAAATGTCGTAAGGTTATTAATGAGAATTCAGTTTTTGTTTTTGGCTTTCATGTTTTTCTGATATTTGAGTTAACAATTAAACCGACGTAAGCATATGTATCCACAATACAAGTAACCATTCAAGAATTTTGTTTTGCCCACAGATATTAATGAATGTGCCCTACAGAGTGACAACTGTACTCAGATTTGTAACGATACGATTCCAGGGTTTACTTGCGGTTGCTATGCCAACTTTAAACTTCAAGCAGACGGCTTAACATGTCTCGGTAAGTTCCCATATTTAATATTTTAATTGCCATGTAGAGAAATTTATGCAAAGATCTCTAGTATTTACGACTTTAATTTCCCTTGCTTGTGCGTTCGCTATAAATTCCATTTCTTGTGGTTTCATTTTGATTAGTATACAGTAAAATAATTAAAATTAAAATACTTTTCATTACTTGTGGTTTCACTATGACGTATGTAATCTTTAGCATTATTTAGTCATAGTATTAGAAAGTATACGGCTTTATTTATAAAGCAATATGGCTTTCAATCAACATAACTTAACTTTGTGGTGTAGGCCTAATGAATATTCCTCATTTTCCTCCAGCCGAGACTCCGTGCGCAGCCGAGAATCGCTGTGTGAATGGTCAGTGTTACTATGACGTCAGCATACAGTCAGAGACGTGTGTGTGCCTCGCTGGTTATCAGCTGTCATCAACAAATGATACACTATGTGAAGGTAATAGACACCGCGTGCTAACATACCCAAGTCATTACCATACAACAAGTTATTGCGTTCTCGTAGATTCCCCGAAACTTACATACATGATTGCATAACACATGTACCTAAATATGTTGGTTTTCGTTTCTTTGTAATTCATGCAGTGCAATAAATAATTAAACTAACTAACTAAAAATAGTTTGATACATATATTACCTTGAACTTATAAGAAAAAGTAGCGAAAAGTTCACCAGATCCAAGGTATGATCGATGCACATGTGGTACTTAAACTAGAACATTTCATGTAATTGGAAATATAAAAACCGGGGTGCTTTCCAAAACGTAACATATCTTGATTTGTAGAAATGGGCTTCCGTCGTATTTTGTGACGCTTCAAAATTTACGCGTTGTTTTAACTATATATGCAGTGCACTTAGTCCATCGTTACGCGAGCTTGATATGATGTTACCGGTACAAATAACATAGCACTTTGTTTTTCTGTAGACATCAATGAATGCCAGCTTGGACACAACTGTGACGCAGACTTTGCTGTTTGTAACAACACTTCACCCGGATATAGATGTCTGTGTCAAGATGGCTATACGTTGGCTGAAGACCAGAGATCGTGCGAAGGTAATGATAACGGTACCTCCAACAATATGGGAAGGGTGTGAGGCACTCAGACGCTTTTTGTTTAAAGAAATAGGTTAAACGTACACATTAATGCCATAAGAAAATCAGGGACCACCCCCCCCCCCCGCTTCTCATGACACATGCGTCACAATCCCCAATTAATGCTCCAATACGATGCTGAAGACTGAAACTCAGTGGTTCAACTCAATGGAACTGCAAATGAAAACGATGTCATGGGGGTTGTTTGAATATGACTAGAATGTCCCAACAAATACATCATGTGGATACACAATGTCACATTTTAGAAAAAAAAAGGTTGACATTAAGTTGTAACTAAGTCCCAGCCCCTCCCCTCCCCTCGAGAAGTAGAGAGGGAGCTATAATCGTGATACGTCTTCGAATTTAGTCGTTCATATTGGACCTCTTCATTGGAACTGGTAAATGTTTAATATAGAACGACCAGTCTTCTTGGTACGCGTTTCTGGCTAAGAGAGAGAGAGAGAGAGAGGATGACATTCGCCTGTTTACGATACATATTTTGCACATTGTGATGTCAGTTACCCCTACCGTACCCTTCCTTCTACTAGTTGCGATTTGGGTTGCGTTTAAATTACATTACTGTTTCCTCTGCGAAACTTCACAATTTACATGTACGTTTGAGTAGATTGGTCAATCGTTTTTCACATCATCGTATACGCTATGTGACATTTAGTCAAAATGAATCGTGTCTCTGAAAGTACAATTTGACTTTTTTTTTTTTGCATTTAGACGTTGATGAGTGCCTGTCATCTCACTGCTCCGTGCTTGCCGACTGCACCAACACACCGGGCAGCTATCTCTGTGAATGTCAGCTTGGTTACTATGGCAACGGGAGCCAATGTGAAGGTAACTCGATCAGAGAACCCGGATATCAATACATTCTATACAGTCAAAACTAAAAGCCGCAAAATCATTACCACCAGTGCCGTTTTCGTTGTTGTTGTTGCTGTTTTTGCAACTGAGCATCTCTACCTGAGAATTAGCAAATTTTAATTATAAATGAATAATTTTTGATAAAAAAATTAATTACACAAAGTAGCGTCACTAACAGACTTTCGTATGATGTAAAGCACTATCGCTCACAAGTTGATTCTTCCACTTTTTACAGGTTATGTGAACAAGTGTATTGAACGTAATGAGGCGATACTACCTTATGCAAAATAGCGAGGTGTTGTTTGCCAAAGAGAAAATACGAACCTGTGACTGTTATCATTTTCGTCACTTTTTTAGTTTTTGGTAATTTTTTTTTCTCATTTATATTCAAAGATATCGACGAATGCGATGTCGGAGTAACCACCTGCTATTCCAACGGAACTTGTACAAATGTATCCGTATCTTGTGATCAAAACGCCCACTGTGTCAACACGAATGGGTCCTACCAGTGTTCCTGTAATGATGGGTACAGAGGGACAGGGCAAGAATGCGTCGGCAAGTGTTCCAGTTCTTACATAAAGTCAGGGAAGCGTTATTAGCTGGAGATCCACCGAAAACTTTAAGTTACGCTAATCCAATTAGATTGACTTTAGAGTGGAAACTAAATCCTTTAATTAGGGATTTATTGAACAGAAGTGTAGTGAATTCCTTTGCTGTATAATTAGAAAATCATTCATACCTATATATGCGATCACCCCCAACAAAAGGGATTACTTGGAACAATGCCTTTATGTCTAAGTTGCCGACCTTGCAGTATACTAAACGTTGTTCTGACTTTCAAAACGATTGTGACTGTTTATTGACAATAAGCCTAATAATGCTGGCAATAAACCACTTCTGATGATTTATGCAAATTAGCGAAAGAGAAATGAGACTAAACAGTACCATCGGATTTTCAATGGAACTCGCATTCGCCCAAAAGATCTAAACAAGGAGCTGTTAGCTCCCTGAAGTAAGGGGCACACCGATACTGAGCAAAATACAGGGAACCAGAAAAGTATGTTTTAATTAGAGTCGAAACAAGTGGAAATCCTCAAATTAATTTACATTCTAAGCGATTGACAATTTTAAAGCGAGGGGCAAATTTCCCTCAGATCTACTCTTCGAGATGCTGCAGACAACGGGCCCCTCCTTCAACTTAACTCAGTTGAATCATAAAGGACAACACACAAAATAGATTCTTATCGGCAACTAGTTAGGGTTAAAAGAAAACGTTTTCGATGGATTTTCAGCTAAAAAAACCTCCCTGTATAGTTGAAGAAGAAATAAGCTTTAAGATGAAAATTTGATTATGTAGGCAAGTCTTGTTCATAACTAAACTTTCAAGTACAGTTGTGGTGACGTCATGGTCAAGAGGAGAGGATACTACATGTTAGTATTTTTTTTTTCTGACCATATGACAAAATAAAAGATAAAAAAATATTAAAATGCGCTCTTGTTAGAGTTTTGATTGTTTTTATGTGTAAAATTAGTTATTTGATTTTGAACTATTGTTTATTTTACAGATATCAATGAATGTATGGAGCAATACTGTCATGCTGACGCCGGTTGTGTTAACACAGAAGGCAGTGTCAACTGCACGTGTGCTCCCGGTTACCATGGAGACGGAATTACATCCTGTCGAGGTATCGTATGACTACGAATCTGAACGAGCCATTCAATAATTATTGTTAATCGGTTATGATTTTTGCACAATATTACATCCACTGGTAATTAATCTTAATACTTAACCACCGCAGGCCACTTACCCCACGAGAAAATTCCCATAGAATCCCAAGTTGCAATGGGATCTAATGGGATCCCATTGATTTCAGTGTGAATCCACATTGAATGTTCGCAATTTCGATGGGCCCGGAAGGCCTATGGCATTCTTTTAATGTCCCATAAAAATCGCATTTCCCTTGGGTCCAGTTTATTCCCATTAGAATTTCCGAATACATCCCAATTCACATTCTTATGGGGATTTATGGGACTCTCTATGGGAATCTTCTCTTGGGCTGGTAGACGTACGCCTAATAGTGGCATGCTTATTACTGATTCTATGGACCGAGCTCTGTCTAATCTAAATATGTTGATACATACAGTTCTCGTCCCTTCCACAGACATAAACGAATGTCTCATCGGGACAGCGTGCCATGTGATCGCTGACTGTCTAAACACCAACGGATCCTACGTGTGCACTTGTCCTGATGGTTACCGTGGTAACGGTATCGATAATTGCACCAATATTAATGAATGCCAGGAAAACATAGACGATTGTGCCATGAGGGCAAGTTGTTCGGACACGGACGGGGGCTACAATTGCACATGTAACGATGGGTACGCCGGCAACGGAACGATATGTGAAAGTAAGTCGCTCCGTTATTCGAAATTGGGGATTCATGGTTGAAAGATAATGACATAATCAACTTGCAATATACCCCAATACTTTGAACTGCTTTCTTTTCTTTTTTTTTTTTGAATGAAAAAGTTCTATATTCTTCTTTGTCTTAGATGTACAGTCCGGTTGGCACAAAGAGGATGGGACAAATTTGGGCCAAAAAAATGTTAAGGAAATTTATCCTAATAAACAGAAATTGTTTAAAAGAAAATTAATTTTAAAAAATTGCACTTTTGCTGCGCCAAATTATATCTTAGGGTTTTCAGTTACGGAAAATAATTCCAATGGGAGGGGGGGGGGCCGCACCCCATACCCAAGTATGGCTGTCACTCTACCACCAGTTTGTTCTCTTCCCAAAAAAGGTTGACTTACATCCGCCATTGACATTCGTCATCTAAGAGGGCCCTTCCTTTTTGTCACACGCTCTTGCATACCTTGATTAAGCTCACAATTTCTGAAAAAAAAAACATATTTTTATATCGTGATCTTGTCCATGCCGGATGGATCTTTGCCAACTCTGACCATGTTTTTTTCCTTTCCTCTGGGGAGGGTTCAAGAGGGGGATACCGACACACACCTACCACTCCCTTGTTTTTCTTTTAGCAACGATTTTTTTTACCGAAATGAGCAAAAGGATATGGAAAATATCCTTCAGATTTACTGGGAAGTCGTCTCTAAGCGCCTCTAGAATTCCGCGCGTCCCTAGTCCCTCTTCCAGTGACGGTGCGTGCGCCCCCTCCTTCCCCCCCCCCCCCCTTATCAGAATCCTAGATCCGAGCCTGTTTCTTTTACGTCTGATCTTCCATTCACTGTAGATATCGATGAATGCCTGATCGGAACCGACGACTGTGATGAATTTGCCAACTGTGAGGATCTTGACGGCTCCTACACTTGTCAATGTATGGAAGGATACTTCAGCGAAAGCATAGCCAGAGAAGGAACTTGTTTCGGTAAAATGATTCAAGCTAGATGAGTTTCAGTTGCGAGTGTATTCACCATTTTGAGGATACATGTTAAACTAGAGAAATGTATATTTTTACGTTGTTCACATCTCTGCTCTACATGTGTTCAACCTTTATCCTCGCTTTTAATGTCGCCCAGCCCCCCCCCCCCCTCCCTTGGGCTCAGACAATTGTTTTTGCCCAACATCAGCAAATTCAAGATTCAAGTCAGTTTCAAGTTGGCTGAAGTATATGCCGTCATTTTTATCCCACCTCATGCAAATCTTACACAATTTATACACCCATGTCTATGTCAAATTTGAACATTGAAAACAAAGACAGTATAGATGAAAATATGAAAGTTAATATGCTTCACCCGAATTTATGTGTTAAATTTTGACAGATATTGACGAGTGCCTGTATGGGCTGGATAATTGCGATGATAGCTCCCGAGCGTCCTGTACCAACACGGAGGGGTCATTCATCTGTCAATGTAAAGATGGTTTTATGGGGGATGGAATTAATTGCACAGGTGGGTAAATTAAGAGGTGTAAACAATCAACAAAGATTAAATATCAAATATAGCCTTGTACTATGGGCTCGATGACTATAGTGGAAGATGTACACTGGCAAGTGATGGATGATCATGAACGTGCCCGACTCATCCCTGACACTCTCCCTGGCTACCTCAGAGAAATGTAAGATGATGGACATTTTAGGGTGACGAGTTGCTTATATTCCCTGTGTTCAGGATAAATCAATTAAAAAATCACAGTTTTCTTATAAAATTCTTCATGTGATACTTATGAAAGGGCGTCATTGACGATGATGATAGCAGTGATGATAAAGATGGTGCTGAGGATGGTGAAGAGTTATGATGATGATGATGATGATGATGATGATGATGATGATAATAATGATGATGATTACAATTATGAAGATGACAATAATAATGATGACGACGACGATGATGATGATGATGATAATAGAGGTGGTGGTGAATAATAATTTCGATGATGGTGTTGATAGTGATGACCTCGACGCTGGCCGAAGTGAGGATGGCGATCGTGATGATGGTAAATACTACGACGGAGAAGACAAAGATGAGGATGATGATGATAACCATTAATGGTGATGACTTACAACAGATAAACACGATGATGGTGAATGATGTCTGATGATGGTCAAAATGATGGTGACGAAGGCTGATGGTGTTTACGATCGTGGAGACGATGTCGACACCTATAATGATAATGGTTATGATGGGAGGAGGGGTAAAATGATTTTGATACTGGCGATGAATTGGCGATTGTGGCGATGAACTACAACTGATTGTTATCATGCATGAGTACATGACGATGGACCAATTTGCCATAAATTTCAATATTTATACATTTTCAGATATTGACGAGTGTGCCACCACCATACCATGCCCAACGCAGGAATACAAGAAATGTAGTAACGTCTACGGATCCTATGAGTGCATATGCATGACGGGATATTACAATATAAATGACACATGCTCTGGTGAGTGAATATCTTTGTGGTCAGTTATGAAGAAAATCATTTGTGTTGATTTCTCAAGTTATGTTTGTATACGGTTAATCCAAATGCCTTCTGCCAGGCACTTAAGAAACCCCAGAGCCCCTGAGTATCATACAACAATTTGATCGTTAGGCAAGTAATACAACATGCGACGATATTCATTAAGCTATACCGATAGCTTCACCTTATACGTGCCTTTATGGTCCTACACATCCACAGACACCCCAGGAATAATCGCTACCTCACACCTGGCTCTCCGCATTCACTGCGAGGATTTGGAACTACCATTATTTCTTATACTGACGTCGTTTGTACTGCACTAACCACAGTTTATGTACTGATGTCGTTCACATTAACACTGTGTATGTTACGGATGTATTTCTCGTGGTATTTATTCCCATACTTGTTCGATGAATTCCCAGCGCAATTATCCTGAATTTCTGAAGTTACCTTGCTGGGACAGACGAAAAACCCTTCACCTGAACAGTTCATATAACTTTGATGGTTACTGTTTTCTTCATTATGTTCTAGCTTCAAAATCGTTCACAATGGACGTCATCTTCGTCGATATCAAAGGATGGAATGTCAATTCTCTCTTCGATTTGTACAACCTCTCGCAAGTCTCGATTGAGCTAAGTCAGGATGTGAGTTTTTTTTTTCTTTCATATTTCACTCTCAAACGTCACGTACATCCCGCACAACCAGAAACACGTACAAACTGTTTCTCTAGACTTTCTGTGTGTATCTCATTAATCAAAGAACGAAATATGATGACTTACACGAAAAAAAAGAAGAAGAATGAATGTATGAGTTCTCGTACTTTTTTTTTTTCTCCCTTCCAAGGTGGATACCTTGTTCAGAAAAACCTTCATCGTCGACGACTTTTTGGGTTGTAACGTGGAAGGGTTTACTAACGTGTCGATGGGAGTCGACGTGGAGTTCCGCGTTGACTTGGTCGTAGACACCGAATACGTCCTGGCTGAGATAGAGGAGGCATTCGAGAGTGGTCTCACTGGCAGAAATCGTGACTTCGTGGATCCTGATAGCAGAGTTTTGAAGATCTCGGTGAACGTAACCCTACCATGTAAGCCAATCGATGTAGACGTCAATCGTTATAGTGGCAACTATGCAAATTAGTTGTATAGACAACAGATATTCGGGAATCAAGGGCCAGTTTAATTTAAAAACTTTTAAAGATCAAGTAAATGTTATGCCACTTTTTTTTCTGAGCAATTGGACCAAAGCGGCCCTGAGGGAAGTGGACCAGTTATGCAGTCGGTCGGTACCCCCTCCCCAGTCACCACCATCTCCCCTCTCCTAAGGATGGACAGACAATTGAGTAATGATGTTAAAGTCAATTGCAGTAAAAGTGATGTAATTACTGATGGTAGTTCTGACATGAAGCTAAAAGTGATGAATCTGTGTAGCGTACAGATAACGTCGCCGAAACCTAAAACTTCACGGTATTCGAGGCAATAACACACTTTTCCAAAGAAACAGTCAAATTAATATACATTTCTCTTTTAAACTTTACCGTACGTGATAATTAAACAATATAGCAACGTCGGGGATTGACAGGAAATTATCTGTCGGTCATGACCTACAAATACAATGTCAGATCGAGGGTGGCTGCGCATTCTTCGAAAAAGACAGGCGTTATATATGAATTCAAAATTATGTACATGAGTAACAGAATAAGTAATTAATTTCTGTACCACATTGCCATAGAAACTGGCCCATACCCGTATGAATGATGGCCATCACTATCGATGGAATATGGTTGGATTGTTTCATTTTTCTTTCTTCTTTTTTCCAGTAATTGATCCATGTGTAGAGGGCACTCATGATTGCTTTGATCGAGACTTCGCCAGATGTGTCTTCACCAGTAACAATAGCTATTCATGTCAAGACTGCATCAATGGATATCAACAAGTGAATAACTCATGTGAAGGTATGTATTAAATGTGACAAATATGAAGCCCATCCACAATGTGTTATAATGTAACAAAAAATACTTGCGCACTTTGCATTCAAAATTATATAAAGGACTGCTATAGCAAATTCAAAGGTATTACAAGAAGGGGGGGGGGGGGAGGAGTTTTATCACTAAGTATCAGTATCAATATTAATATGAATTTTCACAGATTATGCTTAGTAAAATATTTGTCTTTTGACAATTTATTATTATTACAAAGTTAATCATGATGGTGTCAAAAAGTGCTCCTGAAAAGCTCTCTGTCGCAAAGTTCGGCAAGTATTTATGAAATAAAAAAAAAATTAATCGATAATTCAATCATAGCCTTTTCATATCTGTAACAGCTCGATTGCCTTCGGGGGTATTTTCATGGTAGTTGCCCAGTAATGTTATTTGTAAGGATATCATTCATGATGAATTCCAATTGTGTAAGGATATCATTTATCATGAATTCCAATTGTGAGCTGGTTTGAGTTCATTTTTGTTTTTTTTTTCCATTCGCAGATATCGATGAATGTCTACAGGACCCATGTGACCATTTAGGAGAAGCCATCTGTGTGAATACTGCAGGATCATACCGATGTGAATGCAAGGACGGGTACATGCTCATCGATGGAGTCTGCCGTGGTTAGTAAAGGAGTCGCTTGTTTGCAGAATTTCTTAAACTTCCCAAGTCGTAAAAAAAACTCTTTCTTGAGTATACAGCTGTCACTGAATGATGGGAAAATAGAGTAAATTTTAAAATTTAGATTCGTAAGCAGAAAGAAATGACGCTGTTTAAATTTCTTCAAGAGTATGTATTGGTCACTCCATTTTTCCGTTATCTCATCATAGATACCAAACCCTACCAGTAGCTAGGTAACACTCTGAGTATACCGTACCCTTGTACCCGAGAAAAACAAGTTGTGGATCAGACATTTAGTTCTGTGTATGTGTGTAAAGGGGGGGGGGGGTGGGGCGAATAATCCAATTTTAAATGCATTTGGTACATGAAGGGGTTGTATACGACGGCAGAGATTCCCAGTGAAACGATGTCGAAAAGCTTTTTGTAGCAAATCTGAGGAGTTTTATTCACTTTTGGAATAAACTATCTATCTCTATCTGGCCAAGGATGAAACTGGAGTGGTACAATTATAAACAAATCCTAGACCAATCACTTTAGTTTCAGATTCCATAGCGTGCCACAGCAACATAGATAACAGCTCCCAAATGACGAGATCTTTCTGCTATTGAAATGATTTGTAATTTTGACTAAGCTCTAGATTCATATATCAATTTATTTTTTTTTTATTTTTTTTTTTACGAGGGAAAACTACATTTTAGTTTCGTGTTGTTTCCTCCAACCATGCAGTTGCACTCAAGTTCAGAGGTCAATTGATGATAACTGAAGTAAATTCTACGCAGCCATCGGTGCAGACTAACAGCATCTCTATCAATGAAAACACCTTGGATCTATACGCAGAGACTGTCTGTTCAGTGGTAAGTTTATGGTATAAAGACTGACTGCTGAGAACCCATTACAGAATGGTTAGTAAAATACACTCATAGTAAGAAGAAAGAAGTTCTTTGTTTGTCCTGTATATGAATAACCTTTCTTGAATGATTAACAGCAATTATGTAAGAAATAAAAAGGTTCTGAAAGGGACCTTTACCAAGCAGAGAGAACCCTTTGTTCGTCAAGAACGCCTTTTTTTTCAGAGTCTGGCAAAAATAAAAACTGTTGGTTGCTGTTTTGACAAGTTCAATTTATATTGCTATTCCTTAGTCTGTCAAAATTGTGTTAAGACTCATATTTTCTCAGTGAATTATAAGGCAGCAGATTAGCCACAAAAACTCTTTGCACTAAGATTTACCTTTAATCGTTGCTCCACTTTACCAGCATGAGACCGTTCTTCTGTACCTCGCTTACTAGAATGTATTTTGCACTCCCATTTTTCTTAAATCGTTCAGGCCAAGTTTTTACCAAAAATCATCTAGGGTCTTGACTGTTCTTTTATATCATGCTTACTAAAATCCATTTACTGTTTTTTTTTCTTTTTCCCGTTTCTGCTGCCGAAACATTGACTCCCCCCCCCCCCCTTAATCTCCACACTGAAGGTAGGTCAAAGCTGCTACTTGGTATGAGACAAGGATCTGGCACTGTCTGGAACTATTTTATGTCTTTGTTCCTATGAAGCCTGAGCTTAGGTGACTGTGCTATATGCTGAACAGTTCTGCCTGCGTCTTACACCATTCAAGGCAACCAGTTCTTTTCAATTACTTACCTCTATCACCAAGCCTTGTTTCCAGTATTTTGTCTTTATAGGCTATCCAATGAAGTTTAATTTCAAAGGTGATGGCATTATTCTGTTGAACCGGTTTTATTTTCTTATCTCTGTGTGGTAGGTCTCTTACAACTTACTGATGGCGCCCCACATTGCTCCCAGCTACCTGGCGTGTGAAGTGCTAGGTTTCCGTTCTTCCGATGATGATGATGGTCAAGTCTCTTACTTCGTCCTCGGTTTATCTCCAACGACTAACGTCACCGAGGACGTCCTGGCCCAGACACTGGCTGATTCAACCGATGGAGATGGACGACTTTATTCTGAGCGGGAAGGAGAGAGTATCACCGTTAACACTAGTTACGTCATCTTTGAGGGTACGATAATGGAATGTATATCAACTAATTTAAAATTAAGAACACCCCAGCTCTGGTGATTGAGTATCTGTGAATAATTCAGTACGATGTGTTTTTGTTATTAACTTGCTGGAATCGCTTTAGTACGACATTCGATTTCTATGACATTTTTGTTCCATGTTGTTGGCCAGTGATGTATTTCTATGAGACATACATTAGACATACTGTAGAGGGAAAATTCAGTCGAAAAGCGGTGAACATACTTGCTAAAATTTTATAGGAAGCAACTGTATTAGATATTTCAGTAGTTTATGTTTGTCGGGGTTAACACAGACTTTTAACGCAGAATTATCACTTAATAAGTTCTAATGAACTCATTCTTCCTCCCGTTTA
Organism: Stichopus chloronotus; assembly: GCA_021234535.1. Lineage (NCBI taxonomy): Eukaryota > Metazoa > Echinodermata > Holothuroidea > Aspidochirotida > Stichopodidae > Stichopus > Stichopus chloronotus. Next base: position 33,109,750 of record CM037835.1, on the reverse strand, counting down.
CTTGCAAGACCTTGTTGGTGTTGGTTGTATCTAGTTTATTTATATACCTGGTGCATTCTTTTATTTATTCCATTTACTTGCAGTTCTGCCGATACCCTGCCCAAATGATTACTGCTCTAACGGAGGTACATGTCAACTGGATGAGGTCTACAACCTCTACTGCTTGTAAGTATATATTCGTAATCTTCCTCCCCATCGTCATCATCACCATCATCATTACCATCATCATCATCACCATCATCATCATCATCATCACCATCATCATCATCATTATCATCATCATCATCATCACCATCATCATCATCATCACCATCATCATCATCATCATCATCATCATCATCATCATCATCATCATCATCATCATCATCAATTTACATTACAATTTACATCAAGATGTTTGTTTTTTATACATTACAGAGGGAATAATCAGCTAGTATCAAAATATTTCGGGCATATTCAAAACTGTAGTTATTTACTACAATGATTTCAAATTTGCGTGATGTCCAGGCCGGACTTCCAAAATGTTGAGATCACACTTGGGTTGAAGGTGCACCGAATTCGACCGTGGAAGATGGGACAGAATGAGGTCTGGGAGTCGAAGTGCTTCCCTCAAACTAAAAAGTCTCAACAAATTGAAGTTAATAAATTAACCCTGACTTGGCTGTGGACTGACATTCAGGACGATTCCTTACAGTTACACTTCCCCTTCTATATCAGCCCTATACGCATTGGCTCCAACTTTAACTACCATCCCCGAACCCCCCCCCCCTACTACCCCGTCCGTTCTCACATTCATAGGCTCTAGCTTCAAGTGCTCTTTTCCTTAATGCCCAAATCAATTGCTGGTTAGGCCTATAACACTTTTCCTTGCAAGTTAAAGTTACTTTGAGCAAGTGTATGTGATAAACAATCATTCCGCTCAATAATGGCGTACTTCCATTTCTTGTTACAGGTGTCCGGATGGCTACATTGGCGATGCATGCGAAGTACTACCAACAACAGGTTAGTATGCAACTCAGATTGAAACAGTATCCTAAAGTAGGAGCATATATTTTATTGTTTTTTTTGGGGGGGGAACCCTTTGTGATGTATACCTGTACATGAACTTTATGGCTGCCCCCCCCCCCCTATTTTAATACTGAGGACAGTAATAAATCCCTGGAATTACAAACGTTTCCACTTTCTTGAATTTTCAGCAACACCGAGTAGGACCACACCGATAGTGGCGATCATTCTGGGCATACTCGGAGGCATCTTGCTCATATTCCTCATCCTCTTATGCTGCTTAGTCATCCTCATCTCGTACAGCCAGAGGCAGCAACAGATCAAGGATCTGAAGGATAATTACCTGTTCGGCGGGACGCCAACACTGCCGTTCAGCGGTCTGTCTGGAGACAGCTTCACCAGTGAGGACGCCACCAGCGAAAGCAGCGACTCCTTCATCAGTGAAGGGACAATCAGCAGCCTGGACAGCAGCAGAGGTACCTCCTGGGAAATTGCTAGAAGGATTGAGGACATCGATGAGGACACAAGGATGCGTTACCTGATGGAAGTGATACGAAACTCACCTTATATCAACGTAAGTGAATTACTTGTAATCACTGACCCTGAACTAAGTGTATGTATAATGCAAGTAAGCGTACATAACAAATACCTCTTAGTTTTACAAGATTCCGACCAAATCATCGTTTTCCCATACACCTTCGCTGGACCCAAGATTTACCTAGTACAGTAGCTTTACAAACTTCACTTCTTAACTAGCATTGCTTGGAAGTCTCCATGAAGTTGGCGAAATTTAATTACCAGGCTGCGGGGGGTTTTTTCGTTTGTGTTTTCACCGACATGTTGGTTTTCGTTTTTATATGAAACAGGAACGAATGCGAGCCCAGGTACCAGCGTCACTTTCCGAGTATATGCCATACTCAGACCTGCCTTCCTTTTCACCGTCTATTGACATGGACAGTATCTCCACAGTTTCATCTGCTTCTTCCTTTGTGAGGCCTTACATCGCCAGTGGAATGGAAGCAGCGGAGACTGCTTCAGAATCATCGTCATTGGTAAGTGTGTCCCCTTACAGGGCGTCGACCTGGTGTAACACATCTCGGGGTAACCGGTACTGTGGCCACCGGCCGCGTGGACAAAGGTGATCGCATTTGAAGCAATGCTTAGCAAACCGGGAGGTTCGGGTTCGACCCCCTGCGGTCGGGTGACAGTCAACTACGAAGGGTTCTTTTTTTTTCAGAGAAATCGAAGGTTTTCCATTTAAGCCTATCGTGTGAAGAAAAAAATGTGATCCGCCTATTTTTTTTTTTTTTTGGGGGGGGGTTTCCTACGTTTGTTGGTTCTCAACCATAAGTTCCATATAAAGAATTACAGTTTAGGATGATAACATTAAAGTTAAATGAAAATGTTGCTATCTACAATCTTAACAACAGAATTACCTTTAATCCGTAAGTCCGAGAATTTTGATGAAGAAAATCGATTGCAGTCTGGATGAAACCGAAACTTCATTTTGTAATAATCGCTTGTTGTACATGCTTTTCTGGTTTAGCATACCCTTCCAACACATGAGTGCATCTAGACTTCCCTTAATAAATTAACCTAAAATTGTCGAGTTGGTAGTCACCAGACGCTAAGTTGTAACATATAAGCCACAGTCTCCCCCCAGCTGTGTGGATGCTTAACGTCGTAAAATAATTACCCCCATAAAAAGAGCAAAATATTGTAAGCTATTGTAAAATATTGTAATTATCAGTGTAGGTTACTGTAATGTGCGCTCTAAATCCTAAAGTGGGAGATTAGGGGATGGCTGCAAATTTAAGAGTGAATGACCACCCTCTTCTTTCATTCTTACTAATTTAGAGTGAATATTCACTCTAAATTTTGGAGCCATCTCTACTTCTTTCACTATTTGGGATTTAGATGGGGTTCATCTCCTAAGTTTAATCCTTTAAAAAGTTTCCCCAGGACACACCAAGAACGACATCCGATGGGTCCTAAACTCATTCTATTGGAAAAGCCCACCTTTTCTTCCTCCCCTACTCGCTAAACACTTTTGCGTAGTAAACGATCAGGCTTTCATGTCTGCTGTTCTGGTGAAGAAGCAGAGTATACAGATACTTTTATCTGAATTGGAAGATGAGGCAGTTTGCATCGGAGCACAATTTTTTTGTATTATTTGATCAAGCACTACTTATTCTATTCAACACTGAATTATAAGTTTTGAAGGAACTACGTACAATATTTGAATGTCTAACATGATATTTGTAATATGTCATCACGCACAAATTTTCTTCTTTACTGAGTTTTCAACTGACTAATCTTATCACATTAGAAAACGTTTTCTTTCTCCCCAAAATCAGAGTATCCATGGTACCAGCCGACGTACATTCAGAATTCCAAGACCTAACATAAGGAGGATGACCTCGGTTAATCTAGAGCAAGTACCCGAGGAAGACGACTTCGAGACTGACACACAGCCGTCTGGAACGGACAAGAATCAAAATATTTTACCTTTTGAATATTTTTGAGAATAAACTTACACTTTATGAACGAAATAAAGGACCCATGTACAGTTCATTTGAGAAGAACTTTAAGTCATAAAAAAGAAAATATTCTTCTCTTAAATGAACTGTTATACTCAATTCCATTGTACAAGTTTATGCAAAATCAGATTTATTTTTTCAACGACCTTTTCTTTTTACAAGACTGTCAACATAGTAAGATTGTCCCATAACATTACGATTATGCAGACTTTTTTTTAGATTTTTTAGATCATTTTCAAAACATCTCTTTGATATATGTTTCACGTTACTTCTAGATCATTAACAAAATTTATTTTGACAATTTGTTCTGGAAACTGAGTGTAGGAGTTTGTTAACATATTAAATTCCCCCTCAATTTACCGCAAACTCCTTTTTGACATTGTTCTAGATTGAAAGTCAAATGGTTTCTTACATATTTGATTCCAACTCGAACAATCTACAAACTTTATTTTGAAACGTTGCTTTGAAAGTCAGTTTCTACATTTGACACCCCTCTTACTATTTGCAAACTTAATTTGGACACTTTGCTCTGGATTGAAAGTCAGATAGCTACTTTATACATTTACAGATCTGTAATATAGTACACTGCCGTTTACTTTAACAATGCGTATTGTTGTGTTAACTTTAAGAATGTGTCATTGTTTTCTTTTAGTTTGTATTATCAACAGCCTAAAAAGAGTGGACAATATTAAACAATAATAACAATAAAAAATTAATGCCACCCTGAAGAATGTTTAATAGAGAGCACCCAAATACTCTAGGTGTTGGAATATCAACTGCATATATTCAAAGATATAAATTAAGAGCAAAAATTGAATACATATAAAAAAAAAAATCGTTCATAAAATGTTAAAAGATGAGAACAACAGATGTCTAAATAGACATTCATGCAATTTGAAATATCATGTACACCAACACTCTACCAAATATGAAGAGAAAAGGGGATTCTCTACATCAAACTCAGTGGGTTGGAACAACAGGTAAGAGAAGAAATTGACTTTTATAGAAGCAGAGAAAAACAGTAAAAGCGGTAAAAATACACTCTGTGAAGTTTAAAAAAAAGAGTTTATTTGAAGAGTATGAAAGAAATAGAGGTACTTATCTGGTCGAAAGCATAATGATGCACGAAAAAGAAAATACAGTCAGTTATGGATTATGCTGTTTCCCCTTAAAAGTAGCACAGAGTGGGTTACACAATGTCAGTCGGCATTCAAAATAGAACTAAATGAGTTTGTGCGATGAGTATATATTGCACCAAGTATACAAACTTTGCATGTGGCCTACAAAAAACTATAAACACTGACCATTCTCCTTGAGAGTGTTTTAACATCTTAGCTAAAGTCTTGACTAAAATCTCAGATAAGTTAGACTGCGTACTACGTCAAATGCGAGCGCAATGCAGACAATTGTTAATTTCATTCATTGATTACTTACAATATGTAGGTCAAATATTACAAAGAAAAATTTCTTACATCTCAATCTGATCACTGTTTAGAACTTGAAACACAACTTTCATGCCCAGCCTTCTTTCTTTTTTTTTTTTTTGCTGTTTTAATTTTTCTCATATTTTGAGATGAATATTTATAACACAGACAAAATTTTCTAAATGGCACCATCATGGCACAGAGGTTAAGTTCAACCGAAAACCCTGAGAAGTATCTCGTTGTCAAATCTAAATTGTGACAACAATTTAAGTTGCAAAACTTCACTGCATTAAATATTACAAAGACAAATTTCTTACATGAAAACCTGACTACTGCATGGAACTTCAATACAACTTTTACCATTCAAAATATTTTTTTCGTTTTTTTCTTGCATTGCCATGTACACACTTAAAACACCATCAAACCGTTTTAAATAACACCATGCTACAGTCATTTAGTTCACGTAAAATACCTGAGAAGCTTACATTTTCAACTTCGAATTCTGAGTAAAAAAATGACTCACAAAATTGTCACACTTTTCTCTAATATCACAAGCCTATGCAACATTTTGCATGCCTTCCCTAGCACAGTGGTTAGTGCAACAGGCTGGAGATTTTGAAAAACTTCATGGCAAGAAAAATACAACTTTACTTATGAATTATACATCTAAATGTCCCATTCTGAGATTTCAATAGTGAGAACAAACAAGAAGTAGTACTGTGTTTCATGCTTTGAGGACTTGACAAGTTCCATATCTTTACTCAAAGTAAAGAATTGTGGGACATATTAAACAAAAACCCAAATGAATGTTGAGTTGCAGAAGAGGGAAAAGTTTAGCTGGAATTTGCCAGCTTAGGTCAATTGTCCCACTTTCTACAAGTGAATTTGTAATAGTATAGTTGAACCAAGTTTTAAGTCCCATTTTTGTCTGTTTCAAACCCAACCTGGTAGCGGACTCTTAACGCTTTCTATTTACGCCATGTTCATACTCTACAGAACTGAGCCAGAAAAACACTGTTTAAAATGGGTAAGAGAGCAACACCATTACCAAAACTGTACAAGCACCAGCTAAGTTACTATACGACTCATTAAGCAAAATGGGCATTCAAAAGCTAATAATGAACATTTAGGATTAACATTTTCCCACTACAAAGAGTTTAAATAAACTCCCTTGTGAAATACTTCCACACATTAGCGTCAGGTGGAAGAATAGGTGGTAGAAGAAGTAGCTCGACAGTTCAAGACACGCCTGTTACAGTTGCTCCTAGAACATACCCTGTAGATTTCAAACTGAATACATAACTTGACTCTGTCTTACGAGACGTTGTATTTTGTTTTTTCTTATAAAAATCAGAACACAACATTTTGCAGGCATGAATTCTAAGAAAGGGAATATTCCACACAGTGTACATCGATACACTCTTAGGGCTTTTCATCGTGAAAAGGATTCATAATTTTTTCAGCAAAACATCTAAGATGAAGCAACTTCTGCGGTAAATACATAGGTGTCCCTTGCAAAAAACCACACTGAGAATCCTGAGCATAACAATATTTTGTTGGGGGTGGGGAGTTTTGATATTCTCAGACACATGGAAGGTACCGTCTGCTTTGATCAAAATCACATAAATTACTCCTTTATCCAGTTTTCCCAAAAACAATGTCAGAGTACCCTGAAATCTGTCATACCAAGAGACAAAATTGCACGGTTAGTACTTACTTAAAATATGTTATTAAGCACCACAAATAATTTGACATTATGGATATCAAGTCAAAAGACCGTAATCATCTCAGACGGCTTCATGAACCACTGGGGGGGGCTGAAACTGTTAACTTGTGCACTCATAGTCTGCATGAAGCCCCAAATGGTGGTTCCTCTCAGCAAGGCTGAGCAGTGGTCATGGTAAGGTGAGGACTTGTCCGTTCATTGCAGGGTTCTTATCAAAGACCAGACTCGCTACAAGTTCACTGACCTTGGAAATTCCTTTGGAGACATCAGTCTGTTCAAAATAAGACAAAGCAAATTTATCACACCGATGGAAAATTTGTTTATCACGTGCAGAATGTTTATAAACAGACACATCATCACTGCACTTTCAATGAAGTGAACAACTTGAAAAGGAGAAGGAAAGTCAGAAATTTTGACAAAATTAAATGAGAGACTAACATTTGGTTGAACACGGTCACCAAATTTCATTTATAAAATATGTTGTTTACTTTCTAAGATATTGCAAATTTGAGTGTTCAAAGAAAATTAGAAAGCTGTCACTTTGAGATTGTGATGACATCACCAGACCACATGTGATTAAAAAGGTTTTGTTTTTCTTGACATTTTCTTGTCAATATATTTTGAACAGTTATGCATAGATTCAAATCAGAGTATAAATGATTTGACTATTGCATGATACACCTCAGTAATTCAACACAAAATGAGTACAAGTGTGTGCAGATTTATAGAAATTATAGCTAAAAAAATCAAAGAAATACATGAAATTCCTGCTAACAGTGGTTATGTGACATCATAATTCAACATGTGACATCATCATTCGACAACTTGATTTACATTCATCTTAGGAAAAAATGGCAGCATCCTTCTCTGAATTTCAAAAGTGTGTAACTTGAAAAGGAAACAATGTCTCTGAATGAAACAAGATATTTGTCAAAAACTTCTGCATCATTTTGATAAATACATTCCCAGGGTTTCCTGCTCCTTTAAACAAGATAAGAAAAGGAGCTGTCACTCCTTCCAAACAAAGCCAGATTTGATCATGTTGTGATTTGTAATTCCTGCAATTGAACTACTTTCCTAAAAAAAAGACAAGAGCCCAAGGGCACTATGGTTCCTTGAGTGAAGATGACAATAAGTTTAACACCCAACGACATCAAATAGAGAGGTCAGAAAGTATTGGACAATGGTAAAGCTCAATGGTGTCACAAAAGGTCATCAGTGCCTATCATATATAAAAGTCTGTTGACACTGATTTGGAGATACTTTCTGGCAAAGGTCAATAGACAGAGATCAACCAGCTAATTTCTATACATTAAACAGCAAGTAAATGCAATTTTCTGGGCATTTGGAAGGAGAATGGCTCCATTTCCAGTGCGGTACACACTAAAGGCACAGGAGCTATTTGTGTGTTCCTTCTATGCATAAGCAATGACACAACAAAATACAGCCTGTGCTGCTGTACTTACTCTTGAGTACAGTATCAGATGTCAAAATCAGCACAACAGATCCATTACCCATCTGATGAGATTTGAAAAACTCAGTCCTGTATAGCTCTGTTAAAGTTTCCTCCCTCATGAGCTTTCACGAAACCGTCAATGACTCAAGTTAGGAGCATAAAATGAAGGTAGTATAATTGCCTTTTCAGTTTGTCTTAATGAGACCTATCCAGGCACCACAAAAAATAGTTAAGGAGGGCAAATGAGGCCATCATATGCACATCACATAGATGAACATGACTTTTCATTATGCCATCACTCTAAAATATTTTCTTGGGGGGACATCAATTAAACATCACTTTCTGACCTTTTGATCCTTTCATATTGACAAGGTTAACGTTACAATATATCCCCCTTCTACCAATTCACCTTGTCTTAAATAAAGTCACAGTTTGAATAATGGACGCCAAGTTACAGCAACTCAAAGCAATTCACTTTTTTGCCTTTGATGATTCCCAATGACCATTGAGTTCCACCAAAAACTATAGGTTACCTTTACTCTACCAGCTCAATATCATACATACACACATCAAGTTTGAGAAAAATTGAAGACTTGGTTGTTGAATTATTGCATCACATACCACACATTCCAATGTGTCACATATGTACACACACATATATGCATGCCAACTTGGACTGCATAGGTTACTTTTTTAACACAGGAAACCAAAACAAAAAGTCACAAAAGCAAACCAATGTCCAATTTACAAGATGTTCTTTGACGATGAAAGCAATGACCTGCTCTTGGAAGGCACTGTAATATTTTAAAAAGAAAGACCTGCGACACATACCTCTAAACTTTCATGCCAGATGATGAAATGCATCAACTTTCCATCTTCATCTCCACGTTCCTCCTTGTCCAACCTTGACCTTCTCGCAAGACCATTCAAACAGTTGTGATCTTCCTGCGATGGTACAAAACTGAAGTTGAACACTACAGTCATGGATGAACCAAAGTCTTTCAAAAGATCAAAGGTACTGTTGATGTTGCGGAATGATTCTTGAATATCGATACCTTCCTAGATGGTTTTAAAAAAAAAAATTAAAATATTAACAGATAATTAAAGGAAATACCACTCATGTTTCTTTAAGGGAAATAGGGTGTTTAGAATATACCAACATGATGTACAAAGAAAATATCTTTAAGCATTGTTATACCATTCAGTCCAATCAATTAACATCTGCAAAAGTTTCGTCTCCTCAAAGCACTGTGCATGTGATGAGTAATAGAAGATGCATCCTTGAATTTTGAAAAGTTTGGGTGAACAAATTACTATTGAGCAACAAATAACTGAATTTCCATCTGTGAGAAATTTATTTCTTGAAGAGAAGATACTTTTTCCATATTGTGAATTGTCTATCATTCTATGTTCATAAACATTGGTTTTAAAAATATGGTTGTTTTCTGGAAAGCAAATGCCTCATTTCCCTTTAAATACTATAGACATTTCAAAAGGAGTGACAAGGTTCAATTAAAATTAATTAAAAGACAATTAAAGGAACATATCTAGCTAGTTTGGGAAATTCTCTCAATTTTTCAAAACCTGTCAAGTTTTCCTCACAAACTAATGACAATTGGTCAAACAAGAGAATCTCCATGTGTCACGTACAAATGAACATTAACGAGTGAGTTATTGATTTAATCTTGTGTTTGAAAATTTGAGTATCAGATAATTGTTCACAGTTAGTAATCAGTGTCATCATTAGTGAAATCATCAGTGAAATCATTAACACCTTGCCAGTGCATGCCAGGGTTAAAATTCAATAATGTTGACAGTTTCCATATCTATTGAATAAGAAAGTTTGGCGTATTATGCTAATCGTAAGCACTGTCTTGGGATTGCAACCTTCAAAATCCAAATCTCAAATCTATCGACTCTACGAACTGCTTTAACCTTGAGTAAACAATACAACAAAATCTGGAAAAAAGTAACTAAAGTGGATATACAGTAGCTATCACATCTGCTGACGGCAGGTCAAATTCTCAGATTACTACCTAAAGACATCCATCAAATTCTTTGGATTGGATTGGCGAGGGATACTACGGGTATGATATCCAGCATGAGCTGTAATAAAGAACTTCGCCCTTCTGCTGGGGAAAACTTGCAAGAGATCCTCACATTATTTTGAATTAATTCTGTCAAACTGAAAATACTGAAAGTAGCATTCACACATTACACCCAACCATAGTGAGCACACAATTATGCTAGACTTTTGAAGTGAGGCGAGGACGTCACTTCAGAAGTCTCCTCCTTTTGAAAAGCCATACGATGGCAACTAACACAGAAGGTGTAAAAAATTAATTTCAAACATTTATGGAAATTCAGGAAAAGTTAGACTTGCCAAGTTATTGCAAAGAGGGTGTAAGAATACTAGTCTCTACATTAAGGTCACTGTAAAACCCTGGGGCTTCCATCTTCTTTGAAGTTCTAGAGTCACTGGAAACTTGTCATGGATGGCAAATGAACTTCCATTAAAGGAGGATAGGGAGTTGTAAAATACATCTTACATAACTTTTTGCAGTTTTTTCTCCAAATCGAGTAGAAGCATACCTACTTAACATATTTGTGGTAAAAAATGATCTGTCTATGAATTTGTTTGAGACTGCAATGTCAGTAGAGAGAAAAACCATTAATGTTTGAATTTTTCTTAATGTTGTGGCCCACAAGACAATATCATGAGTTTGTCTTTTATGCATCCCCCGGATTGAACATTGAATGTTGTTTGGTCGAAGGCTATCGATGTTTACCTGGACTCTGCAGGTAGACATTGATGGTCTTCAATCAACAACATTCCTGCTGCAATGTTAAGGAGAGGCATAAAACCCATACTTGTGAATATTATCTTGCCAGCATCAGCATAGGAGAAATGCAAAAATTAACATTTTTTTTCTCTCTGCTGGGATGCTCTTTAACTAAATTTGTCATTGGCAGATCATTTTTCCACAAATCTGTTACATAGGTATGCTTCTACTCGATTTGGAGAAAAAAGTGCAAAAAGTTTTGTAAGATGTATTTTTCATCCCCCTATCCTCCTTGAAGCTGACCACTGAAAACCACATGTCTGAACAAAACAAAAAAAATTCAAAACTGTGCTTACCTTGCATGAATAACTTAAAATGAGTACAAGAGAGTTGACTTCTTCACAAGATTTGGAAATATCAGAGATGCTCTCACCAAATTTCACCTATTAACAAAAAAAAAATAATAAAAGCAAATTCTTAAAATTCCATGAAAGATAAATACACTTGACAAAGTTCAACAAGCTTAAAATGTTAATCATCAATTTGAAAACAAAAGTTTACCTCAAGTTTTCGGGACTTCAACTGGTGGCATATTGCCTCTGAGAGCTCTGTTTTTCCCTCCTGGCAAATAACCATTGCTCTAATGCTCTGTTCTGTGAAAAAAAATATTGAAGGTTGAGGCTGGGTTAAACTAGTGCAATTTAACATGCAATTTCAACTTTACACTGACCCTAGCACAATTTCAGTTGATCATAAAAACTGTTTGGAGTAGAAATAACGTAATGTTTTCTTTCAGTCATGTTGGTCTCAAACTGGTGGATCAATTCCCAAGTAGAAATTTTGCATCCATAAATGTGAACAGCAATTCACGTTGTGCATTGCGTGTTGAATCGTGCCAGTGTGACCTGGTCCTAAGGTTGCCTTATTCAAAGAAATAGCCAGAATTAAGACATCGAGGCGATAAATGTTCACACTAATTACCTACATGTTCACTTGTATCAAAGAGGAAAACAAACGCTAGAGCAGCGACACTGCTGTGACTCATAAGAAGGAGCAGTAATTGATGCTGAGTGAAGAGGGAACCAATCTTTGAAGAAAAAGCGTATTGAGAGAATAAACTACACTGGAGCAAGGAAAGGGTAGTCATAAGCAAGATGATCATTGCAGTTAATGTTAGGTTCTATGCCACTAAAAACACATCTGTTCTTGCAATGTTAAGTGTGTTTCAACGAAAAATGAAAAGCTAGAGCTGATGCACATGTTAAAAAAAAAAAAGCAGCGATATTAAGAAAGAATTTACGAAGCATGTTTGAGTCAAACCAGAGGATAACCTGTCTCTCTCTTTCTTTGTCTCTCACTCTCTTGAAGCCAAAGTTTCAAATGCAAACATCAAATGTTCAAAAAGGGAATATTTTGGTGTGGCAAAAAGTGCCACACGAAAACCTTTTTGTACGGCAATTTTGATAGACGACAAAACTCATCAATTTTCAACTGCAAGTGTAGGTTGCTTGATGCTCCCAATCTGCGTGATTGAAATGGAAATATGAATGATTTCGCAGCTCATGGATGCGTTTTCTTTTCCGATATTATTTGCAGAGAAAATTGTTCACATGATTTTCGACAAAGCCACATTGTGTCTGTGTTGTTACTTCATTCTATAACAATTTTTTTATTTTGCCAGAACAGTGCTGCAGTGCATCGCAGCTGTTGCTATGAATTTCAGGAAGTACAGCACAAGTGGAAGAAGATGTGACACATTTTGCAACACAACACCAGGTATTTTGAAAGTTGCAAGGGAAATATCTGGTGCTGTCTGAAGCTGTGACTGTACTGAAATGGTACAGATACGAATGTTTGCACTGGACACACGGGTACCAGACATGACAAAGTTAGGATCCAATTTTGAAATTGCTATGGCAATTAAAGTTTCAGTCACTAGCGTATATTGTGCACGTGACGAAAGAACCTTTTACTCCCAGGATGGTTTTTTCAGACCCAATCATTGCACCCTTCATTGAACAAAGTTCAGCATGTACAGTATGCCTCACTTAAAACACTTTATTGTCATGCATATACGAAAGAAACATTTTGTTACAACGTGCAAAGCAACATGTTTTATTATGACTTTACAACAAACTTGTGACCTAAACGGTAGTATTTTCGGGTAGCCAGGTACCAGACAGACCATGGACTGAGGGTACCCAAATCAACATCAACATTTTTAACCAGATTTGAACACCAAGCTATGCACAAGAACAAAAAAAAGGAATAAGTAGAAGTGCATCACTAACCTCTGGCTAAGGTCTCTGCAGCAAAGGTATCTTTATGGTAAGTAACCTGCCAGAAAACAATGTCAGTACTATGTGACACCATACATGCACCCACATACACACAGACAAACTAACCTTGAGTCTTGAATTTACACATCATGCAATGTGCCATAATTAAAAAGTTCAAGTTCCCACATCTTAACAAAGTTAAAGATGAGAACATTGCTAATCTCAACAAGTTGACGAATAATATAAAAGAACCTAATCTGAGATTAAGATAAATCTTGGTATTGAGTTCTGAATTTTATCATTTGTGGAAGCTGGAATATGAGTTGGAAATTTGTTACAGTTTGCCACTGAGAGTCAAATATGCTATACCCACCAAAAAAACATTGTTTAATCCCTATTTCTGCATACAGGAATATTCATGTCCATTCCCATTGGTCTGTTTGATTTCATGCAACAGTCATTAACGGCAAGACTCTCTGAATTTTGAGAATCTAAATTTTGTAGGGCCAATAAAAACCTCTAGACGATCTGGAATATAAATGCATGGTTCCCTTTCATATTTTGTGATAGGTAATGATTTCCTGCACTTTTCCTCCCCCCCCCCCCCGAAACAACGACCGGTGACAAGGATAGATCACCAGGTGACTGCCAGTGCAACTCATATTCCAGCTTAAACTCATGTAGCATTGTCAGGATACCACTAAGAATCATGCATGATACACCTGCAAGGTATCTTCAACCATGCCCTGACAAACCATGACCTCTCAAAGACAGATTTTGTTCTGAACTTCGATTTTGAAGACACTTTTCTTAGATGCATGTCATGGCAAAAAGAAAAAAACAGCAGAAAACTCTTTACAGCACCAAAAGTGAGTCCCAGAACTCATCTTATGCAGTACTGCAACGTCACACATGTTCACAAATCACTGATAAATAATTATCAGTGGAAACGGATGAACTAGCATTATGTCTGAAGCCTTTGTGATGTCTTAACCTCGTTTTTGCATAAGTTCACTTCTTTTATCAAATCGTTCCTAAAAGAAGGTACGACTTGTTTGAACTTTATAATTTTTCAAATCTGAAACTGACATTCATTTATTGCTGGCTGTACAACTTTACGAGCAACTGACAGAGTGTCCATTTTTTTTACCCTATTAACTCCTTTACAGCTATAGGTTTTGCATCTTAAAGCTGCTCAAAGTTATCAGCATTTTTAATGTTTTCAAGAATGGCAAGATAGCTACATTATTCCTGCACAAATGGAGTACTTGCCTCTCAAAGCAGATTCAATACTAAAACAAGAAGATATGAAGAAAAGATCGCACCTTCCAAACTTCATCAGGAGCTGGCACTAGTTTGGCTTTAACTCTGCAGTGCTTCCAAGCTAGATCCAGACACTCAGTGCCCTTTGCAAGATCCTCTTCTGATATCTGCAAGTAGAAGATGAAGACTTGTTACGGAGAGAAAATTCCAGCAATACTAACGACAAAGAAACTGAATCTCAAGTCATTATTGCAAACTTCAAGGATGCTACAAACAACCATGAGAAAGAAAAGTAATTTCATGGTGATATTTCACACTTCGACGTAGACCAGACAGTAAAGATGGAGTGACTGGTAGGTGGAAAGAAATGAAAGACTGAAGGGGTGAGAAGAAAGGGAGGGGGGAAGCAGTCCAGTACATTGTAATATAACAAACAATAGCATTTGAGCCAGGTCGAAAATTTGGAAAAAGGGCACGCACAGTCCACAGCCGGTCGTGTACCCAGGTGAACAAAAATGTAACACTCCTCAGGCTATGAGTTCACTGCGATATCGTAATACTTCCTTTTGCTTTGCACAATAATGTTACACCAGGAATCGTAGCGGAACGGACATGGCAACGAAGTGTTTGTACTTCACAGGAAAAAGCAACTTACTTAAGTTTTTGATCACTCGTACAATATTAGTGAAACTTAGGATGAAGGTGGAAATTTCAGACAGGAGTTCTGACATCATCGGTCAGGTAGGACACCGAAATGTTTAAAGAATACAATTGTGATGTCATCGTTACCAGGTGTTACTCTATCAGGCAAATTGAGAGACTTGTGGGAGTGTGGACACAGGTAAGAAGAGCAGGAATAACGAATACAACCTGAACACTTTCTACTGGCCCAAAAGAAATACCTAATTTATTACTTTGAAAAATGACATCCTGACCACTGCTACATTTGTCGATGGTGCAGCAACACGTACGCTTTGTTTGTGATCAATGAACATTCAGCAGTTTCACTCATTGATTGCTAACGAATCAAAGGTTTGCAAGGGTCGAGTAAGTGTTTGCTTCCCGTACCCGACTGGCGATATCCGGACCTGGTTCTAAAACTGTTACCCCGATCGAAGTTCCACTAATGCACAGTACATTGTACGTGTCTCAAAATCCAACGTGCAAAACTACAAACACTTCATCGTCATGCCCGCATGTGAGGTGCATGGTGTACATTAATATGCGAAGCAAAATGTGACGTAATAACCTCACAAGGGACTCATGGGTTTAAACAGAAGTTACCCTTTCAGTTCAACCTAGCTACCTGATCGATGATGGTGAGAACGAGAGAACCGATTTCCGACCCGGTGAAAACACTAGTGTGAACATCACTCATGAACGTAGAATAACATATGTAAATCTCTGCTGTAACGGCAGCTGTTTGCCACACATGATCTGTAAGTCTATGTCACGTGCTTGCCAGCCTGTGCAGCGATTCTTTGTTTACAATGAAGTAATGACTTATGCCATGTTAGATACGCAATCTGATACTAGTTTTGTTCTCGACAGAACGTCTGATATGTAAGGAGTCAGTGGTTTGGACACAAAACTTAAGTTGTCAACAATGGTATCCAAAAACCAAATCGTAGAAACAAAACCATTTGACAGAGTGATGGTACGAGGTGTAGACAGCTCTATTAAACTTGAGCTTCCAAATGTATTCTGCAGAACTATAATACCTGCAAATAGGGACCACATTCCTACTCCTGACATAGCTAGTAAGTGGAACCATTTAAGGCCAATAGCTTGCTATCTACTACCATTGCAGGACTGTGATATTGGTCTTTTGATTGGGTATGACTGCCCTGGAGCCTTAATGCCCAGAGAAGTAATCCCACCGCCACAAAAGGATGGTCCTCACGGGCAAAGAACACACCTAGGATGGCTCATTGTAGGAATCGTTGAACACTCTGGAGTTAATGATAACTTGTGTGATCCAATAGGTCTCAGTCACAGGATATTTACATATGAGGTTCCAGCTCGTGCGAACGTAATTCCTTCATTACCTCAGAATGCGCACATTTGTTTTCGGTCTGTAGTAAAGGAAGTCAATCCCAGACAGATCATCGAACTACTTGAGCAAGACTTTAGTGATGGGTACATGAATATAGATGGTTACTCTCAGGACGACCTTAGGTCTCTAGATATATTAAAGACTGAGATCCAGCAAACTGAAGATGGACATTACGAAATGCCCTTACCATTTAGGGCCGAAATGCCAGTATCACCAAATAACAGGGAATTGGCGTTGCATAGACCTAAAAGATTAGAACGACATATAGCTACGACTCTACCTACAAGGCTGCCTACAAGCATTTCATGTGCGATCCAACTCGTAAAGGGTATACAGAAATTATTCGTGAGGATGAGGTTGCAAGAACGATGGTTACGTTAATAACATTCCACGTTACAGCGTATACCAACCCGGCAACTTAAGAGTTGTCTTCGGCTGTAGTGCCATTTACTGCGAGGCCCAAATCTGACAAAGAATTAGGTAGGTGTGCTATGCCGCTTCCGCCAGTAGTCAGTCGCCTTTACATGGCTAACTGCAGAAGCTATGTTCTATCAGTTCAAAGAAAACCCTGAACATAGGGATTTTCTTAGATCTCTACGGTGGGAAAATGGCGATTTAAATAGTAACCCTACCTAGTATCGCATGACTGTCCCTCTCTTTGGGACAACCTCCTCTCCAGGCTGTCCAAATTTCAGCCTGAGGCAAGCAGCAGTAGACTACGGGAACAAATATGGCGCTGATGTATCAGACTTCATTCATCGTAATTTTTATGAGGACAATGGTCTTAAATCAGTAGATAGCGATGAAAGCGCCATAGATCCAATACAGAGAACTAGAGCACTTTGCAGCAAGGTTTGCCTAAAATTGTATAAATTCTCTTTGAATTCTAAAAACGTTCTAAGTTCTGTTTATCAAGAAACTTCTTGTAAGGGGGAAAAACACCTGAATTTAGGGCTAGACCACACTGAGAGAGCTTTAGGGGTACACTGGTGCATCGAATCAGATACTCTTCAATTTAGAATTTACTCTGAAGGATACTCCTCTCACTAGAAGAGGTATTTTGTCCACTGTAGAATCGATTTATGATCCTTTAGGCTTACTTTCCCCCGTTATGCTGGTCGGAAAACAGATACTGCAACAAATGTGTAGTCAGGGTTTGTCATGGGATGCCCCCATTCCTGATAATATGCTCTCTCAATGGCAGCGCTGGCGAAGCAGTTTGTTTACTTTGGAGGATATCAAAATCAAACGATGCTACAAACCAGACGGCTTGTTTCACGCATGCGCGGTAGAGTTGCACCATTTCTTACTTGCTACTACAACAGGATACAGCCAATACTCTTACTTGTGCCTAAAGAATGCAGAAGGTAGGCTTCATTGCACTCGAGTAATGGGTAAGGCTAGAGTCTTCCCAGTTAAACCTGTGACTGTTCTACGCTTAGAACTAATGGTGGAGCTACTGTCTGTGAAAATAAGTTCACCACTTAGACACGAAATGGAACTCAAAAAAGGTAAAGGAAACTTTTTGGACAGACAGTCAAGTCATCTTAGGTTATACACACAATGACACAATTTGTTTCGTGTCCAGCAGATAAGCAATCATTCAAGTCCTAAATCTCTCGCTCCAGTGACTCCCAATCATCTTTTGACTCAAAAATCTGTTTTGCTACCAACGCCTGGCGTATTTACTACTTCTGACGTTTACTCTCGTAAAAGATGGCGTAGGATTCGATATCTCGCCAACAAGTTTTGGACACGTTGGCGAAAGGAATATCTTCTTAACATACAAGCTACGCAAAAATGGACCTTACCATCGAAAAAAATGCAGGTTCACGATATTGTCATTGTTAAAGAGGATAATGTTTGTAGAAATAAGAGGCGTTTAGCGAGAGTTGTGGAGACTTATCCCGATAAGGACAACTATGTTCGTAAAGTGAAAGTTGTGGGGAGCTCTCCTTTAAATGATAAGGGCAAGCGAAGGTGTCAGCTCACCTTTTTAGAGCAACCTGTGCACAAGTTAGTGTTTTTGGTGGAAAGCAAAGGAGATACATAATATATATTGGTACCCCCACGAGGGGCCATATTAGAAGAATCCCTTCATTGTACTAGAGAGAATGTATTAATGACTTCATTTTAAGTTTATTTGTTTTGATGGTTATTTCAAATTCCATGCAATATGTTTGCGAATTTTGTACATTTTTCAATGTAGTTCAGTGCAATTCTGTAATGTTTGATGTTATTGCTGAATTTTGTAACGTTTTGTAATTAGGTACAATTCTGTAATGTTTGATATATGGGAAAGCTTTTGTAACGTTTTAACATAACGAAATGCAATTATGTCAAGTTTTGATGCAATAAAATGCAATTTTGTAATCTTTGATGCAAGAAGATGCAATTTTGTAATATCGTGATATAATGAATGTAATTCTGAAATGTTTCGATGCAATATGGTGCAATTCTGAAATACAATTGAAGGTAAGCCCTGTAAGAATGCATCCTGGGATACACACGTTAATATGGTTGGCCCACATGTGCATTGAAAGATTAAACAAACCTGCGTATGACGTGTTCCATTATGATACAAGTGCTATGTCAAGATGGTTGAAATATTTAATATGAATTTTGTTGTTGTTTTGATGTAATTTAATTATAAGTAATTTGTAATTTAAGTACAAAATGATTGTTCATTTTGAGGGGCCACGTAACGGCAGTTATTTGTACCACGTGCCACACATGAGCTGTAAGTCTACGTCACATGCCTGCCAGCCTGTGCAGCAATTCATTGTTTACATTTTTGTGTTAGTGCAACCAGGTTGCTCTGAATTCTTGGATTTCTTAGACTATAGACTTTTATAGAAAAGAATGTGCATGCCATATGTTAGCCAGAGGCCTCGTATTTAAGATAAATTTTGGGCGTTGCCTTGGCATTTTGATACTAACATGTCGCAGAAGGAAGACCTATAGTATGTCTCTCTCATTATCATTTTTACTCTTGCCAACACTGCGGAAATTATTTAATGCTCAACAGACTCAGGGAGGTTAGTATATTTCTTAATGGTTATGTTCTTTACATTTTGTAATTTGTGGACTTATTTTGTACGTATGGATCTTTGATATAACTAATGTATTTTGTATTTAGGTTGACTGTTGTAGTTTTCAAGGAAATGAGGAAGGAAGGATGGAAGGAAGGAAATAAGAAAGAGAAAGAAGGAAAGAAAATCAAAGACAAATTAAATTAATGTTGTTCTTGAAGTGAAAACACTGAGTTTTGGTCGTCTATGTTTATGGTGTTCCCGGGTCGGTTCACATTACACATGACGGCGGCTATATCTGCTGTAATCAGCCCTTGGTTGTGACTAAAGAAATGTCATGATTGGGTTTCTACATGTCAATGAACATACAGAAAAAAACAGCTGTATCTGAGCTATTGCTATATCAGCAGCTATGGGCCAATGTCACACGATCAAAATTACCAAGTCACTCACGTTTTCGTAGGCTGCTCTGAGAACGTCCAGAGTGAAGGCTTGTGGGGTATGACTGGCAGCATGTACCGATCTGTTCAGGGCTCGGTCAAGGAAACCATCTTCTGTCACTGACAGCACCGTAGAGACCAGTCCACATATTGCTCCACTAGCCTGCAAAAGAAATGAACTGAGGATATGGTTTACAAATTCTGATACGGACAGACATTTAAAAAGAAACAAATGGGCGGAAGAAAATGCGCACAATCTCAAAGTGGAAGTTAGGCTGCAAGATGAACGACACAGCAAGAGCAGCAAAGAAACACCGTCAGGGACTCACATTTCTGCCAGGGGAGACAAAAGCAACACGGAATTAGCGTTTTGTATGCGATGTAAGTTACTGACCCTTCCGCCAGGCATATATGCGGTATGATTCTCACTACAGATCATTGGACAGAAGGTAGGCTCACCAGTAAAAGGTACACATTGTCAAGTAATTGCATTAGTATTGCAGTTAAATTAATCCTCTCATTGACCTAATCACAAAAAACAAAGATGCCTTTATAATTTGTACATCACCATCACCATAATCAACTTGAAAATGATTATCATGATCAAAGGTTTGTTTTGAAGGGTGACCTTTGCAGTAATATTTTGTGCCTGATTCGAAATATGGATTTCACTGAAAAAAGAAAAAGGAATATATTCTAAGTTGGCTTCACTTTACGAGAATTTGTTCGTTGAATATGCATGTCTTTGAGGAGTCTTTTGATTCCTGATACAGTACTTTAGGTTTAGCTGGAATACTGCTGAAGTATACCTGATGATTCAATGCAGCAGTGGCTACACTGTGGTAGGTTTCTTCGTCAACAAACGGCCTGACAGCATCGTGGACAATGACAATTGCACTGTCCTCTGTTTTCGGGTCGACAGTGGAGTCCAGCTCCAACTCAGCCGCGATTACACCTACACATTTCTTGATGGATGAGTGTCGAGTTTCCCCGCCTTTAACAAGCTCAACTTTGCTCAGGCTATTCTGGATGATCAAATTCAAAACAAAGTCAGACCATCCATCTGAAATTGCCAAGTAGATCTTCTGGATCCAATTTATTCTACAATGAAAGGAAAGATCATAGAAAATGTTGTTCACGCAGTGTCTGGCAAAACACAACAAAAGAGGATGTAAAGTCTACAAATTGTACATTGACATTCAGTGAATTAATATAGTGTCTTCTTCCTCCATCATGAATGGCTGGCATGGTCATCATATCAGAATTGTGAGCAAACAGCTATCTCAGATTCCATCTAAACTGATATTCTATGAAAAAAGCTGATATTTCAATCAGTGATCACATTTAAGCAAATTTCAGCTGGTTGTCCAAGGGGCGGTTGATGTGATTGTCCTTTTCAAACTTAGGTTGTCACACAAAAGTTTCTTCGGTAGGATAACCAACAAACCAAATTCTGTGGGTCACATGTTGTACCATAAGCACACTTTTATTGCGCCCTCTGAGGCTGGGTCACACAAGCGCCACTCAGTACACGATTCAGCTTTCAACTAAACTAGTGCCATTGAAGTTGATCACAAACACTGCTCATAACAGAATAGCACCATCACGTCTTCTTAAAATGGTAGTCGTCTGGAATATACATTAATCAATTTCCAGGTTGATATTGTACACAAAATAATGTAAACAGCAATTCAGGTCATGTGATGTTATGTAGCTGAAAGCTGTATTGCATGTTGAATCCTGCATATGTGACCAGGAGATATGGATTACAGTAACTGCCAAATTCCAAATCAGTGCTTCAGATATTCTGCCAAAAAAAACAGAAAGCCCAAAGGCACTGCGGTTTTGATGATTCAATTATGAGCATTTTGAGTATCTGGCATATTGCATATAGTGAGGTTATGGTGAGTCCAGATGACTTCTGACAAAATCAATAGGCCACTTCCACCCCACAAGTCTCAAATATGAGTTCTGTCCAAGCTTCCCTTAATTTTTACAAGGTTGTCACAACTTGACCCCACTTGAACCCAAATGACCATTCGCCTCAGAGGAAAGCAGTAGGGTAGTTTTGCTTAATAAGGCACAGCTTCAAACTCCATATCCTGTACAAATTCCATATCAGTTCTGTAGATACTTCCCTTCTTGCAATATCATGCTCATAATATTTTAGCAATTTGACCCTCTTTGACCCAGAGTGACATTTGACCTCCCCAAACCAACAGGCTTCTTCTACTTAATGTAAACTAAATATCAAAAGTTTCCACAATTCCTTCCTTGAGATAGTGTGTTAACAAGATTCTCAGTGTTTGACCTCTGGTGACCTCAGATGACCTTTAACCTCCACCAAAAACAATAAGTTTGTCCTTTTCAATATGACTAGCTCACATACTAAGTATGAGAAGTATCCATCATTCCTATCTTGAGATACTGTGTTAACAAGATTTTCAGCATTTGACCTCTGGTGACCTCAGATGACATTTGAAGTCCTACAAAAAAGAGGTCTTCCTTTCAATATGGGGCATCAATTGTACCAAGTTTGAGGACTGTCAGAGGCTTCCTTCTTGAGATATCATGATAATGAGATTTTCAGTGTTTGACCTCTGGTGACTTCAGGTGACCTTTGACCTCCACCAAGAACAATGGGGTTCTTCCTCTTGATATGAACAACCCACATAATATGTATGGGAAGTATCCATCTTTTGTATCTTGAGATACTGTGTCAATACGATTTTCAGTGTTGGACCACTGGTGACCTCAGATGACCTTTGACCTCCACCAAAAATGATAGGATTCTGTCTAATAATATGAGGTATCTATGCACCAAGTTTGAGAAATGTCCAAGTTTCCCTCCTTGAGATACCACAATAACAAGCTGGGGATCACAAACACACATGCAAAGATAAACATGCAATCAGGACTACATAGGTTTCTCTTTTCATCATAACCAAATATCCCCAACTTGATACAAGGATGAACTGATATGGTTGTCTTTTGAGCAGGGGTGAATGTTACAGAGGGCTTAGAGGGTAGTTGCAATAACAGAGGGACAGCAATTTTGACTAGGGGACCAGGCCACTGCATACAACCCCCTGTAGCATCAACCCCACTGAAAAGCAGAGATAATGACTAAACCTCGTTTAATGTTGGTCTGCACTACTGCTTCAATAATGAGTACCTTTGCAAGACTTTCAGCGTGTGCAATATCAAAGGCTGTCTGTTGATTTCGGTGAACTGTTTCGGAACGCTAGACTTGAATCTCTCTCCTTTGCCTGCAGCTGGAAGCACAACAACAACAGGCCTTGGGAAGGTAGTCATTTATGCAGTGGTCCAACTCCTACAAGCTGCTGGTATAATTTCAAAGCAAAAGAAAGGAAACAAAAGAGCTGACCTTTAGATTTAAAGCTACACTAAGTATTTCAGTTTTAGTGTACCATGCACAGTATCATGTAACATGAGAGAGTTGAAGATCTCAATGCACTATCATCATTGACATATAAAAAGAACTTTTGAGAAAAAAAAAGAGTCAAGAATTCACATTGTTACAAAATGAAAAAAAGAAAAAAAAGTGGCAGAAGAAACTGCAAAATTTTACGGCTCCACCAGCGTTTTTACGAACGTCCATGAAGGAACCAGACGTAGCCTACGGTGCATAGACCACAATCTGGACAATCAAGAAGAAAAGTTGCCACAGAGTCTCAAAGGTATCTGTACAACATCATACATCACATACTCCTTAATATCATTAATCACTCGCAAATCATGTTGTTGCTGCGAATGCTATGTAAAGACATGTCTATAATGACAAAACCAGAAAGGCACATTGCTTTACGATTCCTTGCCAATACCTTACTTTTCCATACACACACAATCACTTCCAGAAGAAAACCAGTGGAGAAGGGAAGGGATCAACTCAGCCTCGATGAAAATTGTGGCCATGAAGAATACCATATCAAACATCACTTCACCCAGGTAGTTCAGAAGTGGATAGAAAATTTCTGACAGCAAACTGTGGTGAAATATGTGGCATTGTGCAAGACAGACCAGATTCCAAAGGAAGTGTTAATGGTGACTACAATTGAGTATGTTGTAAATTCACTGATTGTTTAGAAAAGGGGATAAATCAAAAGAGCTATGTTAAGTGATTGTTTTGGAGCGGATGCTATTTAGCAGCAACATCTGCTATAACACATCTCCTTTTTGGCTTATGAAAAAATATGCATTATTTTCTAAATATGAGTGACATTTACCTATTAATATGTTCACACATCCAGGACATGTAAAACTTTCAAAGTATCCCACGTATTGAGCTTTTAAATCCAGGACAGATCTTTGAAATAATAGGACAGAGGACAATTAATTTTCATGTCACATTACAGTGATGACAAGTCTCCCATGAGGCAATTCGAATGACGGGTATCATCTACTCATCACACGCTACCAGCGTTGACAGTTTGAAGTTTCAGTAACATTCAGTTGCTGAGATATCTCATTGATTGAACCTCTGATGACCTCAAATGACCTGTAACTGCCATAAAACACAATAGGGATCATCTGCTCATAATGGACTAACCACACACCAACTTTGAAGTTCAAGCACCTTCCCCTCCTTGAGATATTATGTTAACAAGGTTTTCAAACAATGTCGTCTACTAACCTCAGATGCCCTTTGACCTCCATGAAAATGCTGGATATCATCTACTCATTAGCTGCTACCAATGATACAAGTTTGAAGTTCCAGCAACATTCAGTTGCCTAGTTTTCATAATTTCAGCTCTGATGACCTTCAATAACCTTTGACCCCCATGAAAAACAATAGGGATCATCTACTCATGATGGACTACCAAGGCAAGAATTATGAAGTTCGAACACCTTTCAATTCTCAAGACACCTTGTTTACAAGGTTTTCAAATGATGTCCTGTACTGACAACACATGAACTTTGACTTCCATAAAAATACTGGACATTATCTACTCTTCAAGTGCTACCAATGAAAAGAGTTTGAAGTTCTGGACATCTGGTTTCTGAGATTATCTCCCTTAATAGATTTTCATAAATTAAGTTCTGATGATCTCAAATGACCTTTGACCTAAATGAAACACAACAGGGATCATCTACTCACAATGGACTACCAACTGTAAAGTTCAAGCACCTTTTCCTCATTGAGATACTGTGTTTACAAGGTTTTCAAACAATGTCCTCTATTGACACATGCACACATGCCATCACCATCATCACATAGATTCCATGCCTACCTTTGGCAAGGAATCAAAAGTAAACTGAAAAACAATAGTCACAAGGCTAGGAACTGGTTTGATTCAACACAGGTGACTGCAATCCACTGTTCAAAAAAAAAAAAAAGATTCTGATCAATGATCTGGCAAATCATCAAATGCAATGTACTTAGTTCAAAATTGTTGAATAAGTGTAAAAACTAAAAAGTGTATCACTAAGGCCACTTTACTGCAAGGGCAATTAAAAGCTACCTACATGTATGTTACAAAAGTATGTGGTGCTGCAGAATAAGTTTGAGACCAATTCATTTAATGCCATATGGAAAAGTTCTTTAAACCAGAAAGTGAAAAGACTAATTGTGATTCCTTGCCAATATGCATGGAAAACAAATGACAGTACAGTACATACCAATTTTGTGGTTCAAATACCTTCTTTTTGAAATTCTGTCGACAAGGTTTCAAACTTTGACCTCTACCAACCTCACAAAACCTTTGACCTTCACCAAAAAATTACAAAGATTATCTACTCATCAAGTGCTACTAAATTAAGATATGAAAACTTCCAACAGGTAGTACCATAGGTCAGATTTTCCGACTATCACCGTTCATAGATTGAAATGTGAGAAATTCAAATGGTATTTCAGATTTATTCAGAAATTTCCAATTACCTTAGACACAATATGGTGAAATATTTGTAATCTTTTTTTGTCATAAAATGTGCTGGATTGAAATATGGAAAATTCCAACAGGTATTTCAGAATTTCCGACTATTACCTGCACCAGGTTAGCAGGTAACCTTAGACACAATCTGGTCACAGTGCAGTACTTGGCATCTTTTTAAGTCATAAAATGCACAGACTGAAATATGAAAACTGCAACAAGTTCCAGCCCCGCCCACTATCAGCAGTGTGAAAATTTTGGGGGATGAGACACCCCCCAAACACTCCCGACCCAATCATGATAGCCCTGATTGTAAGATATGATTGGTAATTAAAATAGATGGGGTAAGCAAAGTTCTTCAGATATCAGTTATGGCTGGACTAGGCATTGTGAGTAATACTTCCCTATTTGCATGCAGTGCACGGACATCTTGAATTGACATTTGACAGACGGGGTAAAAATATTTTCTTCATCATCTGATTTGTTTTTCAATTTCTCTTTTTTCTTGTGAGTTGTGCCCAGCACTGGATTTCCTGCAAGCACTGTGAACTTCTGGTGAATCATGTTTGGGAGGTACGGAAGGTTTTCCAACACTAGGCCAAGTATTTAGGCTGACAACAACAATGTGAATGGACAGTCAGGCGGTCAGGTTGCAATGAGTAATATTATTATT